>JAOTIZ010000006.1:34200462-34215661 GCA_027123425.1 Erythroxylum panamense | reverse complement strand
GTGTTATTGGGTGTGAAAGTCTTTCACGGGTAGTTAGGTTGTGGGGTAGTTGCATAGATTGAGGTGTACGGGACTGATCAATCTTTGTAATTTTTTGCGAACTACTGTGGAAGAAATTAATCTAGGTGAGGGCCCCGCAGACGTAGGCAAGGTTGCCGAACTGCGTTAACAAACGTCAATGTTTATTTGAAATTTTGTTCTTGCAATTACCTATTTATTTGTGCCGAAAAATTTATTTTGGATAGTCTGCGAATTTATTGATAACTTAGTTATTACACATTTATTTGCAAAACCCGCATGAATATTTGACCTAGTAGACGTGAATGTAACTGGCTGTAGCTTAATCACAGTTTCACAACATACTTACGTTCTAATCTAACGAAACCAAACCAAACTAAAAGTGGGTTTGGGGTCTATATTCATCCATGAAAAGTCGCAGACAAAACATTCTCATTTTCTCTTCTCATGACTATTTAGAAATATAACATAAAGAAGAAAGAAGAAGACGAAAACCTTCTGAAAAGTTTTAAGAACTACCAACATTAACGAAGTTCTTGCCGGAGGAGAATTGAACATGCATTTCTCTAAACTCGACGACTCGCCGATGTTTCGGCAGCAGGTGCATGGTTGCTTCTCCTTTTGAAGTTAATATATGTATCCATGCACGTATATGTATATATGCATGAAGGTGGATAACGTGTTCATGATGAGTTGGTGATGAACCAGATGCAATGTTTGGAAGAAAATGCTGAGTTATTGCGAGGAAGATGCATGAAGTTCTACAAAGGATGTCGAAAGTACACGTGAGTCTTGTCACATCGACTCTTAACATTTGTTGTTCTTAAGGAATCTGTGGAAATTTACTATGTTCTATGTTCTTTTACATTAATTTACAGAGAAGGGCTTGGTGTAGGGTACGATGTAGATATTGCTTTTGCCTCTGCTCTTGAGAATTTCGGAGGAGGGCATAATGACCCTATTTGTGTTGCATTAGGAGGTATGCGTTTGCTCAATGAAAAATTTTGTGTTCTTACGTTCTGCTGGGGTTGATTGAGTACTATGTTCAGACGTTGTTTGTTTGATCTAGTTAACGTTAATCAGGAATACCTTTTTCAGGTGACGCCGATTCTCTGGTTTTTGCTTATTGCATGAGTTTTCTGTTAATAATGAAGCAAAGGTATTGAACTATTACGATAATGTTATGATTCTTTTTTCTCAGGTCCTGTTATGCACAAATTTACAATTGCTCTGAGAGAAATCGGAACATACAAGGAGGTTCTTCGGTCACAGGTAGCGAATTTGTATCATCACGTAAATCTGAGTGCTGCACAAAGCATGGAGTCCGCCATTAACTTCATAAATTGAGTTTCTCAGGTAGAGCACATGCTAAATGATAGGTTGCAGCACATTGTCAATGTTGAGCTTCAAGACATTAAGGTATAGAATCTCTTAGCCAATTGCGAATTTATCAGGTAGAATGCCTTTTAAGAACAAGGTATATAGATTAACTGAAATGGTGATTCAATCACTTATCTGAACATAAACTGCTGTCTCATTCTTTAAGTGACTATCATGAAAACTATGAATATGAAACCATAGAGAAAGTTCTTACAGATTTTAATTGACAGAGACCAAGTGCTTCATGTGAACTTTCTGCCAACATTGGCTCTGCTCTTGTTTACATTGTGTTTTTAAAAAGTCCCGACTCTTAGCTCTGAGTGATCTCATACTATTGTAGGAAGCACGAAAGCGTTTTGATAAAGCTTCCTTGGCACATGATCAGGTGGGTATTACATTTACTGTTGCTCACTGCATCATTTGTTGATTAAGAAGAAGATCTATTTAACTGGGTTGTGTGTAAACTACCAAAAAGAAAATGAATAGTTACATGCACAAGTCATCTTTGACCGTGTAGTTTCCTCATTCTTGTGAAGGTAAGACGATCTGCCGTTACCAAGCAAAGCTGCAGCTACTAGTTATTAGTTTTGCAGTCTGTTGTTACGAATGAGCATCTCGTGGAATGTTGTTTAAAGATCTTAGAGTTGTTTCTAGTGAATGTTTGGTCATGGCACTTAATGCCAATGTCAAGTTGTACTGCAGGCACGAGATAAGTTTCTCTCCTTGACAAAAAGCACGAGGATAGATATAGCTGCCGCCATAGAAGAGGTATTTCCCATAGCACCCTACTTCTAACTTCAACAAACTCTCCAATGATATAGTTACCCGTCAAGTGGATTTTGATTTGTTTAGAGATATTCCAGGAACTGCACAGTGCAAGATCCACATTTGAACAAGCACGCTTCAATTTGGTAAGTCGTTCAGATAAAGTTAAGCAGTCCACATAAATTTTCAGTTCATTACTCGAAGTATATGTGGGTAGTGATTTCTGTATCCAGGTTAGTGCGCTTTCTGTTATTGAGGCCAAGAAGAGATACGAATTCTTAGAAGCTGTCAGTGGGACAATGGATGCTCATCTTCGATTCTTCAAGCAGGTATTCCCTATGATCATGTGATGATAACTTGTTTGGTGCTTGATTGTACTTAGTCCTGAACCCAAATTCATGATCTTTTCAGGGTTATGAACTATTACATCAGATAGAGCCTTTCATTAACCAGGTCATTTTCCCTCCTTAAACCTAGAACGCCACCTTCCTACTGCACTCTAATGAGGAAATTGATCCTCGTGGACCTCTGAAGGGGAACATTAAAGCTTTTAACTTCTCTGATTACAGGTCCTGGCTTATGCACAGCAATCTAGAGAATGCTCTAACTATGAGCAAGAATCTCTTAACGAAAGGATGCAAGAGTACACAAGGCAGATGGACCGGGCAAGTAAGCAGTCTTTACAGGGTGGCAGCAATTATTCTCCTCGAGCTGATAGTACCCGTCCTTTCTCTAGGAGCTCACAAAAAGTGATAGAGGAAATTATGCAATCTGCTACAACCGGGAAGGTATAGCTCTATGTGCTTAAATCTTTGATGGGTTTATGTCTGCGTATAGCGATCATCTTATGCAAACTAGCTTGAACACAATTGTGCAGGTTCAAACCATCAGACAAGGGTATCTCTCCAAACGTTCATCAAATCTGAGAGCTGATTGGAAAAGAAGGTTCTTTGTTCTTGACAGTCGAGGGATGTTGTACTACTATAGAAAACCATTCAATTGGACCTGTGTAAGCCACCAGCTGGAGATAGCTTATGCTGTTTTTTTTTTTTTTTTTTCCTACAGATCGCTTAACCTTGACAGCCTCGTTTCAGGCTGGAGGTAGTCAATCTTCGCTGCAAAGGACTGTTTGCACCGAAAATGGTCCCGGGTTGCTTAGTCGATTGCTATCTCCTCATTACCATGGTAGTGTGCATGATGAAAAATCTGTTGCACGTCATACTGTAAACCTATTAACATCTACAATTAAGGTTGATGCAGATCAGACAGATCTAAGGTTCTGCTTTAGAATAATTTCACCAGTGAAAGTCTACACTTTGCAGGTGCTTTTATGACAGTAATGTTGATTTCTGATACAGTTTAGAACAAGAGTTTGGTCTTAGTGGAATGGCGTTTCAACAGTTCTTATCTGTATTTGCTTGAAACACAGGCAGAGAATGCAATGGACCAAATGGACTGGATTGAGAAGATAAATGGAGTCATTGCTTCGTTATTGAGTTTTCAGAATCCTGAAAAGGTAATTCTCCAAGGTCTTCACTTCTTAGTATTTTAGATACTTCCAATAAATTGGTTAGGATAATTCAGAATCATTTTTCAGCTTCTTTCTGCCAGTGCCATGGAAAGTGGTGATTCGAGCTCTCTCAGTGAGAGTAGCTCAATAGTAGATTGTATTGACATGGATCAGAAGGAGACAGAAGAGTTCACAGCCAAAACTCTTGCCACGGGAACTCATTCGTCCAAAAACTTGCAACAACAAGAACATTTAGTGAAAAACGAAAAGCCGATTGATTTACTGAGAAGAGTACCTGGAAATGATAAATGTGCTGATTGTGGAGCACCTGGGCCAGACTGGGCATCTTTGAACCTTGGTGTTCTGATTTGCATTGAATGTTCCGGTGTTCACCGTAATCTTGGTGTACATATCTCAAAGGTAATTTCATTTTTTTTGCGGTTAAAACTACCTGGGTTTCCACGTATTAGGAACACGTTCACTTCATTGTTTCTTAACAAAGGCCTGAAAATAAACATCTGTTCCTTCCATTTCAGGTAAGATCACTGACGCTTGATGTCAAAGTTTGGGAGCCATCTGTTCTAAATTTGTTTCATTCACTGGGAAATATTTATGTCAACTCAATTTGGGAAGACATGCTGCCATCCAGCTTGTCTTCTTCTGATGAAATGGCTGCAGGGTATGTTAATCATAACACGTTAATGCTAATATGTTTCGTTTAATTGGCCAATGCTAATATGTTTCAAGTCTTAATGATGCAGTTTTCCGAAGTCAGATAGACAGAGACGGTTCAGAATAAGAAAACCTGATCATGATGATCCTATTACATTCAAGGAACAGTTCATTCATGCCAAGGTATTTCACCAATCATTGCCTTTCCTTCTTTCACCCCATGCCAGTGGAATTCAATCGTCACGATGACCGTTTCCGCCTTGTGTGAGCACAGGCAAGGGGCGGACCGTGTAGCCACATCCGTTTGCCAGGCATGCCGCGGTTGGGCTGCTGTGGTTTCATCATTCCTTGATTCTCTCTAAAATTTAGACCTGTTTCAAGCTTGCATCATAAATTTTCCCTTGCAATGCAGTACGCAGAGAAAATTTTTGTCCGCAAAACGAAAGACAATCTGCATCCCTTTTCTGTGGCACAACAGTTGCAAGAAAGCATCCACTCTAATGACATGAAAGCTGTTTACCGTCATATTATCTGCTCTGCTCCTGATGTCAATGGCATTCGTGGGTCAGCATCTTTAGGTACACCGATTAACTCTTGCTGAATGCTGCATCAAGAACACAGAATCTGGATATTGAGCTTTGTTGTTTTCCAGGTGACTCTTTCACCGATAAGCCCCCAGAGAAATGTGCAAAGTCAGCAAATAGTATTGAAAATATAGCCACAAACGAAAATTTTGATGGATTTTCTCTGCTTCACCTAGCCTGCTTAACTGCAGACATTGGCATGGTAGAGCTATTACTCCAACATGGTGCGAATATAAATGCCTGTGATTCGAAAGGTCGGACTCCATTGCACTATTGTATTATCAGCAGAAGATCGGGAATGGCAAAATGGCTCCTTATGAGGTGCTCTCTCTTTGTTCTGTTAAAACTTTTCTCTTGCTGATATGATCTATTGTGTAAATCTTTCTCCATCTAGGCATCTAAATTACCTTCTTGTTGATTGTATTTCTTTCGAAAAGTTTATGAAGATCACTCACCATTTTACCAATCAATTCCAGAGGAGCTGATCCACAAGCTATTGACGAAGAAGGAAACACTGCCCTTCTACTTATAGGAGACTTGGCCCTTGATGACTATGACCTTCTTGCTCTGTTAAACGACAAGCAAATGAATTGCTAAGTTATAGCGTCAAGAATGTGGGAGTCCCAAAATCCAGAGGAGGGATTATGTGGGTCGTGCTCAAAATCGCGAGCTCTGTTCCAAAGTAACAGAACCTGGTACTTTGGCTAGCTAACCCCGTTTTCCAGTTTCAGAATTGTTTTAGTAGTCTCGTAAACTCTGCATACAGGTTCCACTCCAAGTTCATATATTCCCCAACCTGAAGCCTTATCATATATATCAATTAATGAAAATATTGTTCATGAGAATGTTAATCTAATCATACAAATTACAGTCTTATAATTTTTTTCATGATTCAATGTTTTCCATACCACTGAACATTAAGAGAGGCATTGCCCAGTAGAGCGCTTGAGAATCGCCTTGATTTTGCTTCACTGCTTCGCATTTAGGGTATTAAACCAAAAGGATTCATTAAAAGGCGCATTCGATATCTAGGGTTTGTATGCGAATTGCGATTCCTCGATGGTAGCTTTGTACCATCCTGACTGCAGAGCAGAGCAGAGCAGAAGAAACAGAGATGGATCTAATTGAAAGGCAACGAAGCATTTTGCGGTGGCACTAGCTTGCGTTGAAACGACCAAGTATAGTGTCGTGTCGTCTTTTATTGGGCTTCATGAAGAAATGTGTCGCAACTTCACTACCGCTGGGCTTAACCTAACTAGTCCCCACTGTGTTGGTAAAATTTTGGAGTGAGTGCATGTTTTAAGGATAAACTGGATCGAAAATTGAACCAAATATAAAAAGTATATTTGACATTAAATTATTATAAATTTGATTAAAAATTGAATAAAATTAAAATTTTTAAAAAATAATTGAAAAAATTTTCTTTATTAATTAAAAATTTTAAAGTTCAATTAAAAAGAAAATATTAAATAAAAATTAATTTGTTTATATTAATTTACAAAAATTTACTGATTAATTAATTAACTAATTATTTTAATAACAAAATCTCGTCTTATGGTTTAACCCCTTATCTGTTTAAGACATTAATAATAAGCTTAAAAATGAGTCGTAAAAAACTTAAAATTATCAAATTTACATAAATTCAATTGTTATTTAAATATGACAATAAGTAAATTAACCTCTCTAATGTAAATTCTATCAAAGATGAACTCAAGATCTTAAACACTGGAGATGCTAATTGAACCATCCTCTAGAAAACATTAGACTTTTAGGAAAAGGAAAAGTTGATTTACCTTGACCCTGTTCGGCAAACAGCGGATTGCATTAGCTATTAGCTAATTTTATCAGCCATTAGATATTAGATAATATCAACTATTTATTAAAGATATTTAGTAAAATTAATTGTTTTGTATTAGCTGTTAATGTATAAAATAGCTTATAAGAATATTATTTAAAAAAATATAAGGATATAGATATTATATATCTTAGTATTTCGTTGTATATTCTTATAAGAATTTATATATTAGATATTTAATTTTACAAAAATTAAGTTTAGTAAAAAACATAATAATAGTAATAATAATAATAATAATAATAATAATAATAATAATAATAATAATAACAGTTCAATGTTAAATTCTCTATTAATATGAATAATATAGCGAGTTACATCATATTAGTATTTTTCTTATAATATGTATGAATTTCATTATTTAATAAATTAAAATTATCTATAATTATAGTATGATACAGATATGATATATAGAAGTTATATATTAAAAATATTAATTTGATGTAACTTTTTATGTTCAAAAACTCAATATTATGATATTTTTAAATGTAAACTAATATTATAAAATTAAACAAAGATTAAAAATTTTAATTAACCACTTTATTGTATTCTTTTAAACTTTACAACATAATTATACAATAAAAAAATACACTTTGAAAACACACAGAATAAAAATAGGAAGTAAAATGGAAGGTAATATTATCATTAGACAAATAATTAATACTAGATGCTATACTTAAGGAATTGTAAAAATTAACTTATTGAATTGAATCAACCGATGTAATCAGGTTATAATTAAACAAATAAATAACTTTTTAGCATGAATAGATGAAAAAAAGATGTTATCAGCTCCTTACTAACACAAGCCCCTTGTCACACTTGGGGGTTATGCGTAGCTCAAACACCAACTCGCGAGCGATCCTCCTTCAATCTCTATGCAAAAGAAGTCGGGCTTCCCACCAAATCGTGGGATGATGACAACCTTGGAGAATTGTTAGAAGACGGTAGTTATCTGACAAACTTGTGCAGCTCCACTAGTTTACCTGATCAAATTTACCTAGGATTTACATAATTACCATGAAGTATTACACTTTGTTTTGTTTTCATTCAAAATGGTAAGAAAAATGTGATACCATTGTTACAAATTCACGGGTGCATGAATGTTTTACAGATATGGGAAGATCGTGAGTGAAGGAGGACTAAGAAATTGTCACGTGTCTGAAGATATATACAAACTAATGGAAAGAGTACAGACAAAAAATGACAAGACATTGAATTTGCAAAGAGTAGTTGGAGAGGGGACAATATCTTCTGTCTAATATTACCCTGTCTTATTATGTCTTATGAAATTTTAACTATTTATTTTGCGGAACCTACGTGAGGTTCACGTGAGACTTACATGAGATCTACATAAATAAATAACTAAGATTCATTGAACACAATAAAACAGAATAATATTAGACAGAAGATCTGAACTCGTTGGAGAGATATGTACACACTATGCACATACAGTAATTGCACAGGTTCAGGCAAACGACTACAAGACGAGTCTTTGGAGACGACGGCAGTTTGGACCATGTGTTTGATGTTGACACGTGGACAGGTTAAAAGACAAATCAAAATAAAAATTTAGAAATTTTCAATAAGAAGTCTATTTTATTTGGTCGGAATGTTCCTCGTCGTTGGGGGTTGGCGTGTAAGAACAACATTCTACTCCCACTTGTAGTCTTGTAGATGCATTATTGTATCACATGAAACTCAAAAAGTCATTTTACTAATTTTCTCTGTCCGACATCATTGTCCATGCGGAGCTGAGATTGGAATTTCTTCCTACACCAGGACTCCTGATTTGTCTACAGTTAAAGGATTATAGTAGAGAAGGTCAACCTTGCCTTTGCCCACTTCATGTTATGGGTTGTGGGGTCAACACCACACTCAGTGCTTTCAGACTTCCAATCCCTTTCTATGCACCCATCTGCTTCCGGAGATGGCAATGTATCAAGTTCGGCCCATCCTACAAGCCCAGCCCGATCGCTCTATAAGTAGTAAAGTTTGAGCATGAACCGACCGCTCCAACGGTAGGTTCCGGTTCGAGCTTGAGCTTGACTCAACCTTCGTAAAGCCAACTTGATATTTTAAAATTAGTATACTTTGATAATCTCATATTGCTTAAGAAATCATTACTTGTTCAAGTGGCTGAACCTCATTCTTGAACATCGCCCGATAGCATCATGCTTAAGGAATTGTCAACGACACGTCTTTTTGCTGAGTCTGTTTTGACGCACAGGTGCTGTTTGACAGATCCGATCGTGGGTGTCATTCCCCCTATGTTATGCACCAGGACATATATGGGAAAACCGAATGGTTGTCTTATTGATAAGGATAGGCGAGACAATTCGGTCGCTAAACTAGTCAATGGAGAGGTGTTCGGTTGCTTAACTGGTCCGAAAGCGGGCGGCATTTTGACAACCTAGGTACGATGTGGTGCTAGGTGATACTCGGATTGTGGGATATATATTCGAGTGGTTGAACCTCATTTTTGGGCATCGTCCGATAGCTTCATGCGCAAGAAATTGTCGACAACTCATCCTCTTGTTGAGTCGGTTCTGACACGCAGGTGTTGTTTGACAGATCCGATCATGAGTGTCATGCTTGACTCAATCTTCACAAAGCCAACTTGAGATTTTAAAATTAGTTTAACATTATTTAACTTTTCTTATGTTGTAGTAATTTATGATAATTATCTATAAAACAAAAGGCATATGTAAAAGCTGACACGTGGCATGTGGAATATATGTTATGGATAGGCATCTGTGGCAGTATACCGTATACGTGACCACATTTCCTTATTTCAGACCAGAACGATGATAACAACCACCAAACCAATCACTGTTCCACACTTTGAATGCCTCTGTACCTCTGCTTTTTGACATGTATCTCACCTCAGTTGCTTCAGTTCTTCTCCCATTGACTGAGGCAGGACATTTCTATATTAAACTCATTAATATCATAAAGGAAAATAGCGGATAGGATAAGTCTTGTGAGAATAAATATCTCTGGAGAAGCATCTCCGTCTTCTTCCAGGGGATCCTCCAGAAGTAACAAAGCAAAGCGTGTAAAGCAGTCAAACGTTGAACTAGTCTTCACACCAAGATATGCTTTGGAATTTTCGGGTTCGGTATATTCCAAGGATACAAAAGCCATATCCAGTCCTTGCTTTGAACTTTTGACACAGACTTCAGTTTGAAAGCCACGGCAAAAACCTAGAAGATGGTAGTATTCCTCGCGATTACGCATGTGTGATGCATATTGGTATGATTTAGTTATTCTCGTGACCTTGTAATCAAGGGTTCGGAATGGTATCAAAATTAAGTTACTGTAAATTTTTTTAGTAGAAAGATACCACAATGATAATATTTTCCAGGAAAGTGGATTCCTGATCGACCACACGTGTTGGCAGCATCTTGATGTGAAGTTCCACATTATCTTCCCAAATCACTTATAAATTCCGAGTCTGGGTATTAAATTAATGTAGTTGAATGATGCTCTAAATGATTCGTACGAGCAAAAGAAGCACCGGCACATACCAAACCGACCCCAGTTAAAATATCAGAATGTCACGGTTGTACTGATAATGTTGAAAAGTCCCAATACTTGGTTCAGAATTATTGCTGTGGCCTTCTAATGAGTAGTAGTTACATGTAATGGTTGTTTTCGTAACACGTAGTTATTATTAGGTTACTTTCATCATAAACCAGTAACTCATCGTGACTTATCTACTGCACTTCATTATATGTTAAAATTTAAGTTCAAACCCACATCTTAAAGGCTTAGTGTAATGAAGACCAACTGCAAGTAGTAAGCAAATATTCAACGTTCAAGATTGCTCTGCAGACTTGAGGTTGAGGAAGACAGAATTGGATCGTGAAAGGAAAAGTTCAGCGTGCATGAATCAGGCACTGGAATTAATTGCCGCCTATCCCTACAGACGTCCCCACTCCGCACAATTTTGAAACTTCCTCGAGACTTTTACACCCATGCATTTTCTCTGCCTTGTGATGCACGTTTCCAATTGTAGAGAAAGGGGTCTGTTACTTTCCAACTACAATGACTTGAAAGAGGTTATTGCTCGTTGAATTATCGTCGGAGAGCCCTTTTCCATTAACTAGCAGTCGTTAGTCTTCTTTTCTATAGTTACTCAAGTCAATAACTTTTTTTTCCCTCTATAGAACATTCCTGTTTTATTGGCCAAAAACAGTAAAAAGTAATGTGTTGCTATCTTGGAAAAGAATAAAGAAGTTATGGAAAACGTAGGAGGAGGTTAAGAGCACAGTCAGCGAACTATGCTACTTTAAAGAGTAGGTTGAAAGTTAAAACTTGCTGGAAATGGCTTGTGAGTATATTTCTTTTTGTCCATTGTCAGAAAATAGTAACTTGTATTTATAGTATAAAAACAAACATACTATTGAATGAGTTGTTAGAAACACACTTAGCAAGTAAGTTGGTAAAGTTCTCTTTTGGCTTAAGTGAGATAGTAGGTTTAAACTTCCTTCGTATATGTTGTCGTTTAAAATTTGGGGTTAAAGTTTTATCTTTCGTAAAAGATCTACCCTGTTCGAATGGGGATTAATTTGGGTGTGAATGACTTAAAGATATTTTTCCATAGTTGGAATCCTCTTAAGACACCTCGTGAGCAACTAAAAAAAGAGTTGAAAACTTTTGTATTTTTTAGTAAATTTGAACAACTATTAATTATATTTTCAAATTTCAATAACTTATCGATTAAGTTACGTAATTTGATTCAGAAAAAGTAATAAAGTGGCCCAATAAATGATCTAAATTAATGAGTCGAAATTTGAGAGAAAAATAGATCTTGATTAGTTAGGACCGGACCCATATCAAATTTGTGTTAGAAAAGCCTGATATAGAAGTTATATATAAAAATTAAAATTTTCTACAATTCTTTGTATAATTTGCAAGCATACGGATCTTTTGACATATTAAGAGTATTTATGTCTTGAAAAAATTATAGAAATATATTAATTGCATATTCGTGAACGTTTTCCATAAAGATTCCGAAAGATAAGAGCTTATTTTAGCCTTGATAACTACTTAAGAAAATTATATAAAACCGAAATTAGAAATTCTGTATTTCTTTTATTTTAACCCCTTTAATAAATGATCCGGGAAATATAGCTTCTATTAGTAGGGAGCGAATGATGCTATTGATTACACAGGGCAGTGTCTCATTCACGACATAGCTATTATTACTTATAAGTTTTTTTTTATTGATTTTTATATATCTTTAACATTTTGAAAGCAATATTTTATTTATGTTTTTCCGTATGCGTTGCTTCAATGGCTAATTCTATTACTAAGACGCTAATTCTATTACTAAGACGCTGCCAGAACTTTTAAAGCTTGAAATTTGTACGGTGTTAATTATAGGCATCCGTCCTAGAAACTGCAAATATTTTTTTAAACACTTAGAGGTTCATGACATTAAACCTACCACCTGAATGTGCAACTACTGAAACTCCTGCAACTCTTATCACAGCCCCTAATCGAATGTAAAAGGATAAGAAATGAAGAAATATAGATATATCTAATTTTGATTTTTGTAACTTTAAATGAACTTTTCGAAGCCAAAACGAGCACAAATTTATCATCGTCTTCACCAAAATTCTTCTTCAGGATGTGGGTAAGGTCTTTCTACAATTTTCTCAAAACATAAGCTCTTTTAACGGGTCAGATAATCCATATACTTACGATCGATTATATGAGCAACTATTAGAGACCTTAATTTTTATATATAACATCCATATCAAACTTTTATATCATAAGGTCGATATCAGTTCGGTCTATATTGATTGGAATCCATGTTATACCCAAACTTCAACCCATTGATTTAAATTATTTATTAGGCCAATTTATTATCTTTATCTTAATCAAATTATGTAACTTAAACGATAAGTTATTAAAAACCGAAAAATGCAATTAATAGTTGTCCAACTTTATGTGAAAAGATAAAATTGTCCAACATTCTCCCCCTTTGACAAGTATTAATTGTAGTTTTTTTAACTCTAGTTTAAAAATAATTTAAAAACTCGGTTAAACCACGCTACTGAATTAGTCGACTAAGTTTAAAAACAAAATATTTGATCCAAAGATAACGAAAGTCCATCATTCTGTCCTGCAAGGCTTTCGATACTAAAAAGTATCAAATGCATCTGTTATCTACGACACAAATATAATATAATCACATATACCTAATACCTCACTAACATGAATGGGAAAATGGAGTGTGACAAATTAGGATGATACTTTTATGATCTAAATTATATCATCTTCGTTTGTAGGTCTCAATTTCTCCAACTTTATGCTAAACTGCATTAAAGAAATCCTGTTTTCTCTTACCGACTACTAAACAACATTAAAGAAAACTTGCTTTCTCTCACCAAATGTTAAACTACATTAGAGAAAACCTTTATGTTCTCCAACTGAATGCTAAACTGCATTAAAGAACCTTTATGAAATTAAAAACTTATATCCCCCTATGTCATGTCAAACTTCATGGATATCTGTTTAAAACTATATACGTCTAAATGACATAGATACAAGGTCAATCTGTATATATTCCGAATAACCTTTAAATGCTTAAGATTGACATAAATGTTAAGACTTTTACACGTATTATGACAATGTATGACAACACATATTACTGAGGATAAATGATAATCATCTCTATTGATGAACCATCATACTGTCATAATATATCAAAATGTACAAATGTACATGGAGTAAACATAATGATCCCTTAACTAGCAGTGTTTAAAGACGTTAAAATACCCAAACTGTATACTTGTGTCACAAACACAAGTGGACGAAGTTCTTTAGTTAAATGATCAACTAACTTTTTCTCAGTTTTGAAATGCTCTAAACATTAATGTCACCTATTTGTATCAACAACTTTATGACCAAATAATTGACTTTTAAATGCTAAGAATTCTTTGTTGTTATTAAATAGCATAGCAAGAAGAATATCACAATACAACCAAATAGGTCTAGCCACTGAATTAACCACAGATAACTCAGAAATCAAGTTTATGAGCTAAACCTTTTGTGAAACAACCCCATAGTATGCACTCTGCATGCATAGTTGAGGAAGTTACCTGTGTCTACTTGACACACTTCTACGACATTGTACTATCTGCAAACTAAAAAATGTAACCTTAGGTAGACTTTCGATCATCCAAACACATGGCTAAAATCTGAATTCCTTACGAGGTTTAGTCTATTGACTGTGCTATATGTCAACATATAATCCTTAGTTACTTTAAATATCTCAACACTCGCTAGACTGCATTACAATGGTTTACACCTGGATTAACTAGATATTGACCAAATAATCAAATAGTGAATGCAATGTCATGCCTAGTACATAGCTGAGTATACATCAGACTATCAACCGTACTAGAATACGAAAAATTCCTCATAATCTCTCTCTTTACTTTATTCTTTGGATATTGTGTCAAAGATTATCTCTTACTTTGAGAGACAAGTGCTACGACAGGTTTATTGCTAACCGTATTAAACTTTTGTAACACATACTTAATGTATGCAATATATGAGAGTTCTGATGAGTGTTGAGATCTGTATTGTGAATCTAAATATTTAGGACAAAAGATGTTGCACCAAAGTCCTTCATGTCAAAGTTCTTGACCAAAAGTTGTTTAACCTTCTACAATATGGTCAAGTAATTTGACGTGACCAATATATCTTCCACATGCAGGAATAGAAAGATAGCTTTGCTCCCCCTGACCTTATAGTACAAGCATCTTTTTAACTTCATTTTCCATGAAGTCGAAAAAGGTCAAACCTTACCAAATGTAAGGTATCACTTTTAAGAGGTTTGATATAAAGTATATGTTGATCTGCTTAATGTGCAAATCATGTCAGTTCTACTTGGATCTTGAAATCCTTCAGGTTATACCATATAGAACACTTCATAAAAGTCTTTACTCAGAAAAGAGGTTTTGACGGCTATCTGATGTAGCTCTATATCATCATGACCTATAATTGCCTTAATCACTCAAAATATATCCTACGAAGATACGAGAGAAAAAGCAACATAAAGTCAACATTTCTCCCTGAGTTAACCATTAGGCAACTGAGTAAGCCCATAAACCGCTGAACTTTATCCTGAAATCCTTTAGGTCTTAAAACTTCATTTACAACTAATGGGTTTGCAATTCTGATGCAAATCAACTAGCTCTCAAATCTTACCGTACTTTATGGATTGCATTTCACATTCATTTCATCATACCACACATCCACATTGGGTCCAAAAATAGCTTCTGTAAAAGTAACTGGATCTGTAACATGTCTGATAGCGTAGTCCTGTGTAGGAAAATCCCGGGGTAGGCATCACATGCCCACAGTGCGGAATTTAAAATTTTTAAGTCCCGGGACATTCCC
>JAOTIZ010000006.1:34175681-34200362 GCA_027123425.1 Erythroxylum panamense | reverse complement strand
ACACTTATGAGTGCAATATTTTCCGTTTATGATTATTGAATTTATTATGAGATAATTTATTAAATAATCTATATGGTATATTATTACACTCGTAAGTGTGTGACCACATAGGTTAATCACTAAGTCAATAGTAACTAATCTAATTAATTACTAATCAAGGTTGACGTCTAGCAACACTCATCAACGATTGGATAGTGTGAAGTGACAACCTTACAAAGATAAATCTTAGTTTAAGGATAATGTATTATTACCTTCCATCATTACAACTCTGGATTATCCTAAAGTATGGTTTAACTGTCAAACCTTATTAGATAACCAACTATATTACATGTCGATCATTAATGATTAGTGAATGACTTTAAAAACTTCTTTTCCTCACTCATTCAATCGCCCTGGCCAACGTCTTGAAATAACCATTAAGATTAATGACAACATAGAGTTCAAACTCATTATCTAGAGTCGATGGATCCCATCTTGACTCACCACTAATCAGATAGGTACTTAATTACATGCAAAGATCATTCAACTAGCATTTTTACACACTAGGTGTTCGACATCAAAACATAACAAGTGACCTATTGATTACTATGATAATCTCAGGTCAAAAGAAAAATATACATTTAAATCCTTATAAAAATATCATACTTGACAGCTCATAGGTAATATTAACCATTGGGAATTCTCAATTTGGTCATTTCAATGATCATATCTCTATATACGTCATCTATATATGTAACTTAGTAAATGAGATCTACTAATATCTATCCAATAGAGACTATTACATATATATTGATCTAACCGGATCATTAAAGTCCTTATTTGATGGTCCTTTGATCAAGAATATTTTTAGATTAAATCCTAAAGACTTGACTCTCATTATCATAATCTCCATTATGATGACAAGTGTATAAATTTAATCAAGGACTTATTATATTAGAATAAAAACAATAAACATAATATGATAATAAAATCATTTGCCATGTTATTAATCAAAATTAATAATTACAAAACTAAAGTGTCCAATCTATTACATAACGATTAGGTCATGAGCATAATTTCCAACATCTAGAGATTCTGAATTGTTCAAATATGTTTTTCCATTGGAAAAGAATGACTTTTGTATTAGTGTTGGCCCTTCTGATATTGTTTTGATGCCTTTGTTCTTTGCATTATAGTTTTGTTTTAAATGAGTATATGAATAACCTAGGGGAAGAAGAAAAACAGAAAATAGTTTTGCACTTGATTTTATTACTGCTTTTTTGTTTGAGAATTTTGATAGAATGAATGAGGACATAGTGTCTGCAATTCTAATTGATGAAGATCCTAAAATATTTGAAGAGACAATAACTTTTATAGAGGCTAGTTTTTGGAAAGAAGCCATTAAAAGTGAGTTAGACTCTATAATATCAAACCATACTTAGGAGTTAGCTGATTTGTCTAAAGATAGTAAACCTATAATGTGTAAATAAATATTTAAAAGAAGAAGGAGGACTGATGGATCTATAGAAAAGTTTAAGGCAAGATTGGTAGTAATAGGCTACACTCAAAAGAAAGGCATTAAGTATTTTGACACTTATTCTCTTGTGACTAAAATTGCTACTACTAAAACTCTTGCTCTACTTGATGCTATTCATAACCTGTTAATACACCAAATGAATGTTTAAAACAACCTTTTTAAATGGTGATTTTAAAGAAGAAAACCTTTTTAAATGGTGATTTTAAAGAAGAAATATACATGGAATAACCTAAAGATTATGTAATTCTTGGTTAGGAGGGTAAGGTACGAAAACTTAGAAAATCTCTTTATGGTTTTAAATAAACTCTTAAACAGTGGTATGAAAAACTTGAGCAGACATTAGTAACCAATGGGTATATTGTAAATGAGTCTCATTCTTAGGTGTATTCTAAAGTTTTTGTATCAAATTATTTGATTATATGTTTATATGTTGATGATATGCTCATTTTCGATACCAATATATCAAGTAATCGACAAATACAATAACAAGTAATTGTAATTAAATCGAAGGTATTTGCAAAATTATTATAACCTAGGTTTTTTCAACACTAAATCCTAATTTTTTTCTTTTTTTATTTAGAAAGGAAATTACAATTTAGTGCGGAACAAAGATTCCATATATATCCTCTAAAAGGATAAGATGGCACCCTATGGGTGGATTTACAAATAGGTGAGTCCTACATCAAAATGGCCTGTGTAGTTGGCCAACCAGTCAGCACATTTGTTGCTCTCTCGGTAGATATGCCCATGAGCGACAATCCAGTTTCTCGTGAATAGTTCATGAATGTCCCTAATAATGAGATTGAGCGTTGTTTCTCTGTGGCCTACGGAGGAGAGGAGATCTATCACCGCTGTGGAGTCTACTTCCAATTCGATCCGACGATAGCCCAAATTCTATGCGTATGTTAGTCCTGTATAAACGCCCCCAGAGTTTCGCTGACAAGGGTGAACACCAGCCTAGGTTCTAAGCGAACCCGCCAATCCAGGTATCGTCATTGTCTTGTAGTACCTCTCTTGTTGTGGTTGACGTCGAGGTTCGTTTGCATGTTCCATCCGTGTTTAGTTTGACCCAATCAATCGGAGCCCTGCTTTAATTGGTTTGCTGCACTTGGCAGGGCCAAACTCCATGAAGTGTTCGACTGGGCCTCTTAAGAGAATGGTGGATAAGACCTACATAAGATAAAATAACAGAGATAAGTGAGGAAGGTCAGGTAAACTGGGTGTCAAAAATTGTCGAATTCCTCGGTTGCCAGAGGAATCAACAAGTAATTTCAAATAGACACGACCGGTCGTGCCCAAATTCTCTGCAGTGGGTTTGGAGATTGTGGAGATGCCACTCCCGAAATCATTGACAACGTGCTTCTAATTACTGGTCTTTTTTTTTTCTTCTCTACGGCTCTTCAAGTTATTGGGCAATTGTACGTCCTATTCTAAGCTTTTACCGCGAGTGCACGCATTAGACGCTAGCCATGTTAACCTCCCCACAGCAAACCATCATATTGATTTCACCTCAATTGTGCCCAAATTCGTTTTCAAGACAATGACTTGTTCATGACACGTTTACTATTTCTGATAAGTTTTTTAAGACTATAATTATTTAAGAGTAAAGATACATTGAACTTGTAAATATTTTGAGTTCTCAAGAAAACAGAATTGAAACTCCATTTTAAAATATAGACCAAGTCAAACCCTTTAAAGCACCTTTTGAAGTTAACGCAATAATACGACCAAATCTCTTTTTCCCCCCTCTGTACAAACAAAGAAAGGTGGACATTCAATACCTGTACAAGAGGGGTCCATAATCCCATATGAAAACGCAGAATTTTCTACAACTTTATGACCTGGTGCTGCGTCTTTCTCCCACCTACAAAGTTAAAACTGATTTTGATGTAAAGCTGGTCCTGTTATAGCATTGGTGTTTGATAATTAAAAGGTCATGACTCCACCCAACAGGTTTAAGATTAATGTCTTAATGCTGTCCTCCAACCTCTCAGCATCATTTGTTGTGCATCCCCGTCAGCTTACGGATACGAACGCCACCGTTTCTTTTCTTTGAGGCTTTTTTTTGGATTGTCCACGAGATATTTTAGAAGGGTCCCAATTATAAAAAGATACTTTTAAGTTATCCACTTTCAGGCTAACTCTCTCTTAAATTGAATAGGTTCCTTACAAGAGACAAAGCTCTGACTCTAAGTTTTAAACGACTACATACAAAATGACGGTTCAAACCTATAACCTCACTTAAGTCAGAAGAACTCCTTATTAACTCACGAGCGCCTTAAATTTCGAGACTTACTTTTCCTTAACGCCAATGGGGATTGCCGCCATTACCATCCTTCTCATCATTGTGCGAAAGCTTTCATCTCGCTATTAAAGAATCGTCGTTGAAAATGATAAAGTAATTAAAGGTCATGCCTTCAAAGCATTATACTACACCGTTACTCTATGTCGCTTGGACGGCTCTTTAATATTAGTACGTTGAATTAGTGCGAATTTTAACTTTTGAGGATTCCGTAAAAAAATAATATTTAATTAAAACTTTTATATTTTTAGTTTTACAATGTTATTTTTAAAATAACTTTTAAATTTATAACAACAGCGTCAATATCTTCCTAAAAGTTTTATCGATACACGACACAACCTTACTTTTAATTAGTATAGATATTGGTCATGTTTGGTAAACAACAGCTGATTCTATTGGTGGTTAGGAAATAGTTGATTTAATCAGTGGATAATATCAGTTATTTATTAAAGATGCTTGATAAAATTAGTTATTCAGTATTAATCGTTTGTGTGTAAAATTATTTATGAGGGTATTATTTAAAACAATTATAAAGGCATGAATATTATATTTCGTTGAATACACTTATAAAAATTTAAATATTTAATTTTACAAAAATTAAGTTTACAACTTTAATAAAAAATAATAATAATATCTAATGTTAAATTCTTTATTAATATGAATGATATAGCCAGCTACATCATATTAGTATTTTTATAAAATATGTATAAATTTTATTATTTAATAAATTAAAAATATCTATAATTATTGTATGACACAGATACGATATATATCATAATTTAAAAATTATGAAAATGGGTATAATTGGTTTTTTACATATTAATTTTTGGTTGATCATCTAAAAAGCTCTTCTTATGGAACTTTTAGAAATCAGCTTATTGGGGTTAAATAAGTTAACCAATAAGCTATTTACCAAATACATTAATAACTTTTTAAGACGATCAAAAAGTTAACTTTTAGTCATTAAGTTCAAAAATAGCTGATAAGCTGTTTGCCCAACACTTCTATTCTTTCTAAAAAAATTTAAATTTACAAATCTTTAAAATATATAAATTCTAAAATAGTATAATTAAACTACCACCTTATTAGAAAGAGGAGTATAAAGGTAATAACTTTGTGCCAAACGTTTATCATTCAATATTACCATCTTATAACAGTTTTTAGGGTTTGGGGGATAATCATATTCAATGATTATTCATATAAGAGGAGCATGCTAAGAACTTAGATTCATTTTAAAAATTGGACTAGAAGTTAAACAAATAAAACAAGAGATTTAAGATAAAAAGCATTAGTTATAAAATTGGTTAAAGATTGAATAAAATTAAAAAATATGAAATATAATCAAAAGAAAATCTCTTTACTTATCAAATAATTTAAAGTTTAATTGAAAAAAGTTAATTGTTAAATAAAATTAATTAATTTATAAGAAATTATTAATTAATTAATTGATTGATTATTTTTTTACTAAAATTTATCTAATGAATTCTTTTAAACAAATATACATATTTTCTATAAAAAATGAATAAAATGCAAATTCCATTTCGTCAACAAATTTAAGAATATATAAATTTATTTACGAAGTCCAGCTAGATTTTGATTGTTCTTATAATTGTAACCTAATTAGGGCATAGAAAGGGCAACTATTGAATCATTGGTTATAACTCACGAAAGCAAAATTGTCATCATTGATGCCTTGACAAAAACACACGTGGTTAAATTAGCTTTCACGTGTATAATTACGCACAATTAAAAAATCTACCATACAACGTAACTGTAAAATTTTAATCTCGTGAAAGAAACTGCAATAACGTAAGCTTCCGACACCTGATTAAAACCGTTTAATGGTCTAATTACGGAGAGAGTTAAAGAAATTAACTTTTAACCCGGGAAACAGGTAAGAAGAAAATGACGTTAGTCCCGTTCCAAGTAACGTCATCCCGTAACGTTCCCGTCTGTATCCATTGTCTACCTAACCGCGTTCACGAAACCTGCGTGACGAGACGTAACCATCCCCGAGAGGCAAAAGAAAATCGTTCACTCCTCCCCTGGCGTCTTGTGAAAGACCCACGTGTCCTACTTTGGACATCACCATCCACGTGGCGACCATCCATTGCCCAATTCAGTTTCTTGTAAGAGTTTGAAACTGATCGACAAATAAAACCCAAGTTACTGATAAAAAATATCGACAAGTAAAGTAAAACCCCAGTTTCAAGTCCGTAAGCAATTGCTTAGGAAGATGGAGTTCTGACGTGGCAAAGAGAATCAGTCAGCACTGAAAAGATTAAAAGGATATTTATTTGCGTTTGAAGGTAAGAATTCAAAATTTAACCCCTCATCGTTAAAATTGTATTATTTGTCTGGTGTAGATAAGTTTGTAAGAAATTTTTTGGTTTAAGTGAGATCTTAGGTTTAAACCATTTTTATGCATATAGTTATTTAAAATTTAGAGTCAGAGTTTTACCTCTTATAAAAAATTTATTCGACTTAAACAAGAATTAGTCTAAAAATAAATGACTTAAAAATAACTTCTTATGATTCTCTAAGATACTTTGTGAATAAAAAAAACTTAAATGTCATCTTATTGGGACAAAGTGAGGGGCAGGTTTGGGAATTTAATGAGATAGGGAGACATGGGTTTTGGTCTGTGGGTTAGGACTCAAAGGGAGGACAGAAAAGGAATTGTGTAATTTGCTGAGGAGAGAGGAGGCAGATTATCACTGGGTCCCACTCTTTAGATTTCTGCTAGGTCAATGGGGAACCATTCTTTGTGGGACCCGCCCAAACTGACGGTCAAGCTGGCATTATGCGAACGACATGTCGCATCTACTTTTGTTTTAAAAAAACCCGGGACTTTTAATTTGTTCGATACAACCGTAATGAAACGGCAAGTTAAATTCGTTCTGTTATGTCGTTTAACCGAATCTATTTTCGTAGTCATTTTGTTTGTTTATTTTAATTTACGAAATAAATTAAGTGCGAAGAGAATTGCGTTATTGTCCTCGGTTTAGATGGGGTGGAATCAATGCAAAACGTGTCCTAAAACGGTACCGCATCTTTGTTATGTTTTCCTTTTACTTATATGCTTCCTGTCTATTTTTACATCTTCGAATCGTCAATTATCATCTCATCGACTTTTGGGTATGTTCATACTCTCTGGGGTTATTGTCTTAGATTTTTAAGGTATCGCACGTGCTTTTATTCATAAATATGTAAAACATAATTAAAATTAGCCTATCTTTAGCTGCCAACAGCTGGCATCGCTCACGTGACAATTTTGTCCTTCTCAACGCTAGATATTAGTGATTGTTTTATACAAGAAAGGTGAAATTAGTTTCCGTATATGTTCGGAGTCAATTTCGTGTATTTGACCAATTTTAGGAAATAAATTATTTAAGTCATTTTCTATATATATTCTTATTATAAAAAATAAATAATGGGTGATAGGCCAAAACATGGTGTGTAAGCGTAACGCCGATTATTTTCCTTTTATTTTTGAACATTTCCGGACAAAGATTCCTCTGCCTGTTGCTTTGAACCATACACAACTACTAGTGGACAATACACGTGGGTCCCATCGCTCCCTTCTCGCTGCTCCCTTGTTCCCACACGTGACTTGACGTTCATTTTCTCGCCCCCGGTTTTTCGCGTTCTCAGTTATTCTCTCTCTCTCGTTTCGTCGTAAACAGATAAAGTAACAAATGCCCGCGCGGATAGTCCAGTTGATCTTTGAGAAAAAAAGTGAGTTCAATATCTCAGGTTCGAGTCTCGACAGTGACAGTGTAGGAGCTCATTCAATGTGGTGACTCTTTATCCTCACCGAATACTGGGTCGCCTTTCTGAGAAGCTGGCTGAGATCAAGCCAGAATGTGAGGGAGCTTAGAGTGGACGTTCCACCTTTTGAGTCCAAGATAAACTAACAAACCTATTCAGGTAAAAAGTAATTAAATTAAATAGAAATTACAATTATTAAAATTTAATATATTAAAATTAATTTATAATAATTGTTATCCTAAAAAAACTGTAAATAAGATCCTGGTTTAAAATACCGTGAGAGGGAATAAATGTTTATCTATATAGGACGATATGAAAAGCTTATGGTACCCTATCACAGCTGGCGCACGGAAGCGAGCACCGTTGTGGGTACTGAAAAAGACGGGAAGAAAGTACTGATAAAGTATACCCAAGCGTTAACTTGCGCGGGAGGTGGTTAACTACGCACCCTTCCTTTATGCCTCACTAACACACCATCCAAACCTGCTCGTTAATAGCACGACAAGGCCATTTCCCCCATAAAAACACAACAGCTTTCTCACCAGCGTCAAGTGCAGACGCCGTTAGCCTGTCTGGAAACCCCAACAGTCACAAGTCGAGACTTCACAAACGGCGAAGTTAACTCCGTCTGTTGCCCTTCTGTCCGAAGCCGCCTTTATTAATTAACCTTTAACCCACAAATTCCATGCTCGTGTCGCTGTTATCTGGTCCTCTAGGCGACAAGCATAGTTCACCGCTTAAAAACGAGTGACCGGTGATTGCCGGTGGTCGAAAACTGGTTAGAAATTGACCGCGGTTGAAATGATTGCAAGCAGTTTTGACCACTCTGGTTAAGTCTCCACCACAACAAGAATAGAGAGAGAGATAAGAGACAGAAGAGAGAGAGAGAGTACTGCGTGTCTGCAACAAGCTGCAATTTGTGGCTCCAGCGAAAGCCTGTGCTGGTTGCAGAAGCCAGAGAAAGTGATTCAAGAGAGAGAAGAGAAGCGAATTGGCGGTTATATCAAGGAGTTTTTGGTGGTGTTAATTGCAAAGTTGCGGTTCTTCTTCAAGCTACCTGTGTACGAGTAGTCGTAGAGCAAACATAGGGATGGTTGATTAGAGAGGGATTGAAAGGCTGATTCGAGAGTTTTGGATATAGACGAGAGATCTGAGCTGAGAAACTAGGATTTATGGATTCTTCTGAGGTTTATATCAGAGGTAACGGTGGTACTGTTAGAGTAGATAGCTTTTCTTCCGGTTACAGTGAACCTAACGACCCGAGGAGTGGTATGGAGGTGCAACGATGTCATTCTACGAACTCTCCTGGCGCTAAAGGTAAACTTTGTCTACGGTTTGTTTGTGTTTTCGGGTGGATAAGAGATGAATTCTGGTTTAATTCGGTGTTGTTTGGTGATTCGACTGTGGTCTTATGACGGCGCGTGCGGTGCAGACGCCGAAGCAGCTCTTTATCGCGAACTGTGGCATGCTTGTGCCGGTCCTTTGGTAACCGTTCCTCGAGAAAATGAACGCGTCTTCTACTTCCCTCAAGGACATATCGAACAGGTCGGCTTTATATAATTTGTTTGATTATCATTTGTTTGGTGTCAACCTTGTTCTAAGCTATTTGCACAAATTTGGTTTGCGTGCTTATCGTCGAGTTTTCGTTCTACTTATGAGCCTAAATCGTTTGTTATTAATGTGTGGATCAGGTGGAGGCGTCCACTAACCAGTCAGCTGAGCAGCAAATGCCGGTTTATAACCTTCCGTCAAGGATCCCGTGTCGTGTGATCAATGTTCTTCTGAAAGTGCGTGATTAGAAGCTTTGACGTTTGAATTATTGGTCTCTTCTTAGGGTTAATTGATTTCCAAGTTTGTTTTAAGTTTTCTGATTTCATTTTTTGCTTATCGTGTAATAATAAATTGTAGGCCGAGGCAGATACGGATGAGGTCTTTGCTCAAGTGACGTTACTCCCTGAGACCAACGTAAGTACTCACTGCGTTATCTTTTATGGTATATGAGGCACGGTTGACCATTCGGAGCCAAATTATTCTTATTATATTGTTGTCTTATAATGTCAGCAAGATGAGAATGCAGTGGCGAAGGAACCTCCCCCACCTCCTCCGCCGCAGTTTCACGTACACTCATTTTGCAAGACTCTGACCGCCTCAGATACCAGTACTCACGGTGGATTTTCGGTTCTTAAACGACACGCTGACGAGTGTTTGCCCCCGTTGGTTAGTCAAATGCACTTTGTGATAAGTATTCACTCTTTTTTTGGTTTGTTTTTCAAATTAACAACTGGTTCTAAAGTGGAATTGGGGTTCTACTGCGTCGCAGGATATGTCAAGGCAACCTCCAACGCAGGAATTGGTTGCAAAGGATTTGCATGGAAACGAATGGAGGTTCCGTCATATATTTCGGGGTAATGATCCTTATGTTTGGGCTTGCCTGCTTCATTGTTTGTGCGTACGTTACTAGACGAGATTCTTCATGGGTATACAGTATTTGGTACTTAATTCATATCCTGATGTTGATGCCAGGTCAACCTAGAAGGCACTTGCTTCAAAGTGGATGGAGTGTATTTGTAAGTTCTAAACGACTTGTTGCTGGTGACGCCTTTATATTTCTAAGGTTGGTGGTTCTTGCAATACTGTTTCTGCTCATCTTCTAGGTTAATTGGTACCTCTACATCACTGATATTTTACTTTGGGATTCGACTTTTAGAGGTGAGAATGGAGAACTTCGAGTTGGTGTCAGAAGATTGATGAAGCAGCAGGGTAATGTACCGTCATCTGTCATATCCAGTCAAAGTATGCATCTTGGTGTGCTTGCCACAGCATGGCACGCCATTTCGACAGGAACGATGTTTACAGTATACTACAAGCCTAGGTATCTTGTTAGATTTCTGTTTTAGCTTGCTGAGTTGGTTAACAATTTGAGCTAGAGTTTGCGAGTCTGTTATCTCAAGATCAATCACAAGGTCACCCCCTGCGCCTAAAGACAGATCACTACTGTAGGGGGGCTTCTTGTTGACTTTTTGTTAACGTGTTATTCATGTTCCTCTTTCGGTGTTTTGGCACAGGACAAGCCCGGCTGAGTTCATAGTTCCATTTGACCAGTACATGGAGGCCATGAAGGTTACTTATTCTATAGGTATGAGGTTCAAAATGAGATTTGAAGGTGAAGAAGCTCCAGAACAGAGGTACTGATTGCTTCTCCTACAGAAGTTCAAAGTTGTCTATAAATAAACCGCTCATGAAATTTATTAGTTGCATTATTTTTTTTCACCAATTATTTTTTGTTGAAGATTTACTGGCACTGTTGTCGGAATTGAAGATGCTGATCCCAAAATGTGGCAAGAGTCCAAATGGAGATGCCTCAAGGTAGTACTTGATGATTTACTGCTTTACATCCATTCTGACAGCTAAAATGTCATGTTACTTCCTTTTGCATTTAGGTGAGGTGGGATGAAACATGCACCATACCTCGTCCAGAGAGGGTGTCGCCCTGGAAAATAGAACCTGCAGTGGCTCCTCCTGCACTAAATCCCGTTCCAATGCCCAGGCCAAAGAGACCCCGAGCAAGCATAGTGCCTTCATCATCCGACTCCTCTGTTCTAACTAGAGAAGGTAATGGTCATGCAGATTTTTTATAGGCATTTTCCTACAAGTTCCATGTGCATCAAGTAGGCTAAGTTTCTTGACTCGAGCTTTAGGTTCGTCCAAAGTGACTGTGGACCCTCCACCAGCAAGTGGGTTTTTCAGGATCTTCAGAGGCAACTTTGCTGAGAGTAACGAGTTTGATAAAGCTGAAAATTCTGTTATCTGGCCACCTTTAGTTGGTGATGAAAAGTTTGATGCAGTTTCTGCATCGAAAAGGTATGGTTCAGATAACAGGATGCCTTCTGGTAGGCATGAATTAACTTACACAGATCTGCTGTCGGGCTTTGGAGCAAGCTCCAATTCCTCCCATGGATTTTGTGCACCACTTGTAGATCAAACAATAGCAACTGCTAATCCAGCTAGAAGACATGTACTAGATCAGGATGGGAAGTTTAACTTGCTTGCCAACCAATGGTCGTTAATGCCTTCAAGCTTATCACTCAAGTCGACAGAGTTTAATGAAAATTTACCAGCAAACCATGGGGATGTAAATGGTCAACTGCCGAGTAATACTAAATGCAATGTGTTCAGTGAATACCCCCCACTTTGTGGCGGTAGAGTTGATACATTGAATGGAAATTGGTTGATGCCTCCACCATCATCATCCCATTTTGTTAATCACGATCATTCAAGAGATCTAGGGAAGAAGCCAGCACTGGTGCAAGGGCATGAGAATGGAAAATCTGTGGATGGAAGTTGCAAACTCTTTGGCATTCCTCTCATCAGCAGCCCTATGACGCCAGAGCCCGCTGGGCCTATTAGAAACATGTGGAACGAACCAATGGTTCATACGCACTCCCCAAATCACCAAAAACGCCCAATTGAATCTGATCACAAGTCAGAACAGTCCAGGGGTTCCCAAATGGTTGACAATATTGAACATGAGAAACATTTTGTTTCTTTCAATCAACGCACAAGAGATGCTCAGGGAAAAGCTCAACATGTTTCTACGAGGAGTTGTACTAAGGTACTGTCTTTCGTCAAATGCTAAGAGGTTACAGCTAGCACCCGTGATTTGTATAAACTTGTTTTCTTTTCTTGGTATCAACAGGTTCACAAGCAGGGAATAGCACTTGGTAGGTCAGTTGACCTTACAAAGTTCAACAACTATGATGAGTTGATTAAGGAATTGGACAGATTGTTTGAATTTGATGGTGAACTAATGGCGTCCACAAAGAATTGGCAGATTTTGTACACTGATGATGAGGGTGATATGATGCTTGTTGGAGATGATCCTTGGGTGTAAGGATTATTGCACTCTTTCATTTATTTACCAACTAGTTCTATTTGAGCTTTTGTTGACATGTAAATTCACTACTTTGCATGAATGCTGGCTTCTTTTTGCCCACATTACAGAGAATTTGTTGGCATGGTTCGTAAGATTTTCATCTATACTAAGGAGGAGGTTCAAAAGATGAATCCAGGGGCCTTAAATTTAAAATGCAATGGCAACTTGCCAGAGTCAGATGATATGGACACAACTGAAGTGAAATATCAGCCACTACCATCTGGATATACTCCAGGAGATAGATAGGTGGGTTTATAGGTTGGTTTATTTGCTAAGTATGCTAATTCATCTTGCGCATTCTGGTCAGAAAACCTTGCTTATGGAATGGCTTTTTTTCAATCGTCCTGTGGATATGGCTTATGTTTCTGTCTTGTCATGCCAGGAACTTGAAGGTAGGCAGCCGGAGGTGATTTGATATAGTGCGAGTATAATACCAAATCAAGATGGCTGAGTTTGCTGGTGTCTCATAAATGGATGGCACAGATTAAGAGATTCAATTTTGGAGAATCTTATTTAGTTTAGTATTGTAACGGTTCTTGTTATATAACATAAATCTCAAGATACGTGGTACCCCAAGGAAAGGCAAACATGAATGATGCTATAATAGCCTTTGAATTTGCCCAAGCATCATCCACTTTGTATATAGCTGATTTTACCCCCCTTCCAAGTTGTATACGATGTCTTCCTACTGTCCATTTCTGACAGGTCTATCCTTTCCTTTCCATTTTGTTGCATTCAATAAGTTGACACTTTTTTTTTTCTTCAACTTATTTGTGGTTGGATCTATGCTCGCTCAGACTTGATTGCTGCCTTCATGGGTCAGAGAATATGATTGCAGCTCATAGTGGGTCATAGCCATTTTCTGCAACTGTCCTGCCCATGGTGGAAGAGACTGAGCCGAGGGGCTGTGACTGAGGAGAGTTGCAGAAACTGACCCACCAGTTCAGCCTCTCATGCAGGGTTTTTGGGTAATTGAAAATGTTGTCAGTCATTTCGCATGTGGGTTGCCGGGCCATTTGGTTCAGGTTAATGGTAGGAAAAGAACAAACTGTTCTTGCCCCACCTGTAAACGATATGGATGAAAATTTTATCCCAATGTGGAGCATACTGTTTGTAACATTTATTTTCACCAGAGGAATTTTAGACAATAGATCCCATTCCCATGAAGTATTTTGGCATGTCGACAGCCTCTTTCTTTGCAATGGATGTAATATGTTGTTGACAATCTACGCCATGATCACGTTTGGCATTTCTGATACAGATCGGATTATCGGAAACTCAAGCTTGCCAAGAAAAGTAGCCCAGGAACCTTACCTTCACATAGCACTCGAATGAAATATTTATGTGATGAATGCCCATAGGTAGACATACATCATGCGTCATGTTCGTTACTATACTCAAATTTAAAGAGTATTACTATTTTTCGTAATTGATATTTTGTCGTTAATAATATTTTTAATTAAGTATTTCTGTAAATCAAAGTCATGCCGACATAAAGCTGATGTGAATGTCACACAAGAGTTAGGTCAATGTCAACGTGCCACGTGATTACGAAGTGGCAAAAACAGGTGTGTTAGCTGTAAAATTTGACATGTCATACATGCAATACCCAATATATTAATAATACACGTGACTCAGATTTTTGTCTCGTTTAATAATTCTACTTAATTTATTGATTTTAAATTATTTAATATTAGTCTAATTATTTATTCTTTTCGTTTTGTATTATCTTAAAATAATTATGTGTTAACCAACAATAAGATAAAAATTATATTAATGGGAGTGCATTTATATATTTCTCACATACACATATTAACTTAATTCTCTTACCTAATATTATTAACAATCTACTTCTATTTTTCTATTGTGGTTTTCAATTTTCACTTTCAATTTCTTGTTTATGTTTTTCTTTTAAACAAAAACAAAAACCTGTTTGCTTTTAATGTTAATATAGTTATATTTTATCAATAATAATAATTACATATTGGATAAAACTTAAATAAAACTTAAAGATAAATAATTTTTAAATAAATATATTTATTTAATCTCTTATATAATATTTATTTTGATATTATGTTATTTTGATAAATAAATAATTTAAAAATTACTATTTTATTTAAAAATTAATATTTATTTGGAATATATTTTAATTAATAAATCAATTTTTATTTGAGTATTTATATATTTCAAATTTAATTATATTTATTAATAATTATTAAAATTTAATTACATATAATTTAGTTACAAAAATTTAATAAAATTTAATAATTCTTAATTATATTGATAATTAATTTTAATTTATTAAATATATAATGTTGAATTAAATTATTCGTAGTTTTTATTAAAATTTAAATAATTAAATGATATATTAAATGATAGTATTATGAAAAAAATAGATACATAAAACAAAAACTACTTTTTATAGTTTTCATAATTTTTTAAAACAAGAAGAAACCAAAAACTAAAAACTGAAACTAAAATCTCAAACAACCAAAATTTTTAACTAAATTTAAAAACAAATCAAAAATAAAAATAGAAACAAACACCCTAAACATCCAGACAAGTTCTAATTTTTAGTATACTAAAATTTCTCGTTTCATTTTGTAAGAATTTGAATCCCTTAGCCTTCTTAAAAAGTCTTTAAGCTGTCACTTTCTTTGAATATTATGTCTAATTTCATAAAAAGTTAATTGAAAAATCTCAATGCTGAATTTTATAACCTAAACTTAAAAAAGTAGTAATTAAATATTCAAACTTTCAATTTTTTTTGAATTCTAACCTAACATTAGTATTTTCATTAATGTTACTAATATGACTTATCACATAAGACAAAAACTCTAAATACTTATACACGTAAGACTTAATTAAGTTTAACTAAATTACATTATTTCGAGATTGAAAATTACTAAATCGAACTCGCTATCTAAATCGTTGGAATTGAAAACCTTAAATTAATTCATTCTAGCACAAAAGGAAAGAGGGCTTAGGGTGACAAATTAGGATTTCATTCAAATTGTTAAAACCTGTGTCATTGTTGTCTCGCATTGGCATAATAAAGTTTGATTTAGAGATTTTAAACCTGAAATGTCATATTTTAGTTAAACTTAATTAAGTCTAATATGTATAAGAATTTAGCATTTGTCTTACGTGGTTAGTTATATAAATACTAACGTTAAGTTATATTTGAAAAATTTTAAAAGTTTGAATATTTAATTGTTATTTTTTAAGTTCGAGTTATAATAAAAAAAATGAGATTTTTTCTCTTTTTTTTAATTAACCCTTTCATAAATTATTCTAAAGAATTGTCAATCATTTTAAAATTTTGACTTTTCATGCTACCAAATATTTTTTTAATTTAAGATCATGACCACAACAAACTAAGTTTACTACGAAATCTTATGAAAAAACAAGGATATTGAATTTTGCTAATATTCAACATGTTAAGTTTCAAAATTATGTTTGAAAAATAAGAAGCTGCGTACTATTGAATCTTCTCATATCTTGCATTTTAGCAAGAATCTTATTAGTTGTTGTTATTATTGGTGTTGTATATGTATGTATACATATAACCTGAAGTAAGAAAATTTTCATAATGGAATCCTACAAAAACCTGAAGCGAGAAAATTTTCATAATTCTGAAACTTTGAAAGGAAAAATGACCGGTGAAGGTCAAGTCTCTGCAACACAAGTTAAACAGCAATAAGTCCTAAAGAGAGCCAACAGCACTGATAAGGGTAAATGACAACATGACTTTGCCAGAAAACAGAAAATCTCAAGTATTATGGGTCTTCTCTCTGTCTCCGTCTTTCTGCATTGGTACTGGTAGCTATAGCATACTACCATGGAATCCAGCAGAATCCAGAAGCACTGCTTTGATTTGTTCAGAGTGCACTTCCTGTCCTTCTTTACATTGCTGAAAAAAGGAAGTAACCCAAGTCAAGTCAGTTCATAGGAATTTTAGCTTTATATGCTAAGACCAAGTAGTATTGGCAGATATGTACCTCGGCTCGAAAGATATCCATGGCAAAGCCATTAAAACAGCTGATGACAGCTTGCTGGATATCTAGTCCAAGGTTGTCCAAAGCCCTCATAGTAGAAAGCAGAAGTCCTGGTCTGCGGCTGCAGAACATGTGGATGTTTACAGCTCTTCCTTCTCTAACTCTTACTTCAACCTGAAGGAAATCAACTAACCATCGTATAAGCTTCCGGGTCATAAGACTTGATTCACGAAAGGCTGTTCTCAACACAGAAAAAGGACTTACCCTTGCCGGTTGACCATTTGGACTTGGCAACGAGCTTGGACAAAGTTTATCACTGATGCGGCTCGGCAGGGTTGATGGAGTGGGTGTTAAGGGGTGAAAACTGGTTGTAGGTGTCAATGCAGATCCAGGAGGAGTTGACTCCAATTCGTTATGGAGATCATTGATTCTTTGCAGAAGTTCCTTCAAGTACTCAATTGCATCTCCCAGGATTGAAGCCCTATCCATCTGGCAGCAAAGCAAGAACAACATATTTACACCATAACAGGTTTAGAAGCACAAGTTCAGAAGAATGAAAGATCAAAAGGCATCTTTTTAGCATATTAGCTTCCACAAATGGAATAATCTTCCACGTTAGATTTTCGAGCCATATCTTGGACAAGCCTACGATAATATAAGTATAGTGCCCGGTTTGAATCAAGAAGAGTAAGTAGGAGGTTTCTGAAAAGGGGAGGACAACCCCTATTGAATAGTTCCTCTATGCTAAGAAGATCATATAAATATTGTACCAAGTCTGAGATTATATACACCACACCTGACCTAATATTTATGCAAACAGCTATAGAATTTTATCATTTCAAGGGAACTCCTAATAAAATTTTCAAGTACCAGTGATATTCTCTTTGAAGTTTATACAAAGTATTTTAGAAAAATGTTACCAAATATAAAAAACTCTACTAACAAAACTTTGAAGCATAATAACATGAACATCAATTAAAAATTTTCCAGTTTTTTCCTAATCGTGATATTCCGATGTTCAAGGTGGGCAGGATGTAAGGTTCACTAATACGAAACAGGGTAGCTACTTCGTTTTCTTTTAATTGCAAACACTTTTGGTAAGCAGCAAAAACAGGATTCAAAGAGATATCTCCTTCGGAAATTTGCAATAAGACTGTAAAATTCAAGACAAATAATATTATGGATATTTTCAATTAGGCTTATCTACTGTCTGATAACAAAGCATAAGACTTCAATTCCAGAAAGAATCAGAGACTCCAGTTTTACTGATGTGCTTTCTCAACGGATCCTTTATGTTGCTACTGTTACAATACAAATCAAACCTTCCTTTTCGTAGTTCATAGACAAGAGGATTTTAATGTATATAATTTAATCTCCAGTTTGTCAGTATTCAGTAATCAAGAGTTAGTTGGGCCGTTATAGAACCAACATCTGATGACCACAATCATGCTCAAACCTAAATATCTGTACCAATTATCATAGTCACGACATAGCAATCAAAGCAAAGCAAACTATAGAAACTTAAACATACTGGCTATGGAAGACTTAACTACTTCATTTTAACATGCCAAAAAAAAAAAAAAAGAGGAGAGACAGAGACAGAGACAGAGAGGCAGAGAAAGAAGTGAGTTGTAGCTAGCCTAAAACTGTCTTCAGAAGAACTACATTTCCCTGCTGATAACCCGAAAGGTTATCCTTAATTTTACACACTTTAATCAGTGATCATGTGAGAGGAATTAATGCAAATTTGAAATTGAAACATGCCAAACACAAGATGAAACAGGCAGAGAATAAAGAACTAAGCTTTCACACACACACACACAAAGAGAATCATTAGAGAACTTTCAATCAAATACCCGAATTAAATTCACAAGAAAATTGTGTAAATAGATTTCTTACTTTGCTGATCTTCGGGACAACAGACCTCAGCATGTACAGCCTATCATTGAGCTTCTTCCTTCGCCTCCTCTCCGCCATCAAATTCTTAGCAGGAAGCCCCTTCTTCTTACCTTTCTGGTCACCACCACCACCACCTGTAATGCTGCTATTTGCATTTGAGCTATTCCCACCATGCTTACCAAACCCCTCCAACTTATTGTTCTCTGTTAAATCGTCAGAATCATAATTCAAAGCCGAACCATCCATGCTTATGTCCTCAGTCTTACTACTCTCTGGTATTAACCTCTTATTTTCATTCTCTTCACTCAATTGAGTCATTTCCCCCTTTCCTTTATCTCTCTCAATCCTGCTTAAAGCCCCCAAATTTCCTCCACCATCAGCTAGGTTCTTCCTCAAAGCTGCTCTCTTTTGGAACAAAGTGGGTTGTGCACCAGTTGAAGGGAATGTTTCAAGAGGCCTCAACATTTTAGACCTATTCAAAAACAAATTGTTTCCTGGATTCTCATCAAAAACCCTCAAACCCGTGAACCCAGGACCATTATCAGACAATTGGAGCAAACGGGTTGTAGAGAATTGTGGATCAGCACACAAACTAGGAGTTATAATTTGGTTATGTGAGCTCAAATCAGCGAAACCACCCAAAGCTCCATTTCCTCTGTTCAATAAAGATGAGGCATTTGCAGTCGTTGCAGGTGTTGCTTGATTATCAAGGAACCCAATTTCCCCCAAATCGAACCCATGCTCTAAAGGGTTGTTAGAGACTCCATTAAGGAGTGAAGTTAAGTTAGGCTTTGCTTGCAAAAAGTAGTGAACATGAGATGGGTCTAGATTGTTGAAAACAGAGGATGACGGTGAACAAGAAGATGATGAATCAACGGGGTGCAGCAACAGATTATCAGGGTCACCAAGATTTGGTGAATATGCGATGTCTCTGATACTATCTTGGTGGTTTTGAATTGAAGCATTACTAGTCACATACCAGTCATCTTCTACCTCAAGCATGGATTTGAACGTAGAAAGCGTTCCCATTTCTTCTTTATTCCCCATCAAAGCACAGCTGCTGTTAATGTCGTTATTGTTGTTGTTGCTCGAATCCTGCTCGTCTTTATCCTCCAACCAAGCACTGCCGTTTAGTCTAGAAAGCATGTTTCTTTCCTGGAAAATTGTTAATTTCTCGGGAAAGTTGTTGAGTAGAAGAGGGGAAAAAAAGGGGTGGGAGGAAGTTAAAGGTTAGGGAGGGAGACAGAGCAGGCCTGACGTTGCAAGAAGGGAAAAGGCAATGGCTTTTTTCGAGCTTTTGGTTGGAAGAAGCAGAGAGAAAAAGGTGTCAATTTTCTGAGAAAGACATGACACGCTACTATGCCCTCGGAACGTTACAGTAATCACTACTCCATTTTTGGCTCTATGCGGGGATTTTTAGATGACAGCAGGTCCACACACACCTCTTTGTAAAAACATTCTTAAAACTGATGCACCTTTCCTAGAAAGAGGCGATGAGGGACCAATTAGTTGTTTTTTAATGATGTTTTATTATCTATTAAAATAAGAAAAAAGAGAAAATTCAAACTTTTAGCCAGGACTAATTTAAATTGATAAAATAAAATATTAAAATTTTAATTTACAAAATTAAAATTTTAATTTATTATTAATCTACAAGCATACTAAAAATTATCTCTTTATTATATAGTGATAAGGTTGTGTAATATCAGATCTTACAAAACTTCGCTTCATTGTGAAATTTCGGATATGATAATGATGATGTTTTAAATTTATAAACATTAATAATAAAATTATTAATTTTTAATAAAAAAAATATTAGAATTAATGTTTTAAAATAAAATTTAACTGATTAATTAATTAATTTTTAATAATAAAATAAATAAAATAAATAAAAAATAAATCTAATTATTAAACGGTTTGAAATATTATGATTTGGTCGGCTAAATTGGTTAAACTTTTTGACAAAGGAATTAAAAAATTAAACCGTAAAAATTTTTTAAAAAAGTTAGTTAATGATTACTCTTTGTGTTGCATCGAAATTTGTGTATTGGTAGCTTCCCCATAAACCTTCGACAGGGCATTATAATTATGTAACTGCTTTTTCAGCAAAAACAATTGTGCATTACTTTAACCGACCAAGCATAATCTCGTGTCATCTTTAAGCGGCGCCGTTTCTCAGGTTTTCTAATCATTTTCTAAAATTGGATAGCTTGAAATCGTTATTTATTCGATTCGTATTAAATAAATATAAATATTTAAATATATAGTATTTCCCGTGAAATCTTTGCGACTTTTAATTGAATTTTTAAGAATTAGATCGAAAGTTAAATCAGTAAAATAAGAGGTTTAAGATTTAAAAGAATGGTATTAAACTGTCGATAAATAAAATCAAAAAATTTAAAATATAATTGAAAATTTTGAAACTTAAATAATAATATTATTAAATAAAAAGTAATTTATTTATTTTAATTTATAATAACTTATTAATCAATAAAAATTGACCGATTATTTAATAAATTGATTAGTTTTTAATAACAAGAATTATTAAAAGATCACTATTATCCTGTCGTATCTGTATGTGAGTCTACTGGAAGCAGCCTCTCTATTATATAGGGCTAAGGTTGCGTACTATCAGACTTCTCCAGATCTCGCTTTATTGCAAAACTTCAGAGTATGATGATGATGATGATGATGATGATGATGATAAATAAAAAAGTTAAAAAATTCGACAATTCAAAATTTTTATAGTTAAATTGGTCGATCCAGTTGAATTTTTTAATCATTAGGAACTACCTTATTAATTTAACCATCTATTAAGAAAAAAATTTGTGAATTTGCAATATTATGAGCCTACGTTTGATTGATTGATTAATTTTAAGATAATTGATTTATTATAATTAATTAAATTTAAAATTTTATCAAATATAAACTTAATTTGAACATTTGAGTCTAAATTATATTAAATTTAAATCAAATGCATTAAAAAAAACTAATTTATGATCCTAAAACTCTCCTTTCCTTGTAAGTTGTAACAATTCACATCTTGGAAATACTCATCCCTGTCTCCTTGAGCTTCATGTTCAAAAGGCTTATCTTCATTTGTGATTGTAAAGGTACATAAACTTCTCAACATATTACATTTTTAACCCTTTTGAATTCTGGTTAAATACCAAAATTAGCAGCTGGCTTTGTATAAGTGGCATAGAATAATGTTGACTGAGAAACAAAATGGTTGGTTCATAGCTTTCCTAAACCAGCATTTCTTACTATATTAAGATTCTATGGGAGACCGTGACCTAATCATGACTTCAAAATAATCTGAATTGAAGTTACGAGGATTGAGGTGTTTGTTCGATTACAACTTTGGTTAACTTTTCTGTTTTGAATACAACTCATCAGAGGGCTAACTAGTGGCCATTTATGGTTAGGTAATCTCCATTTATTTTCCAGTACCAGACGCATCTTTCTTTCGTCACCACCTAAAGATGGCCTGCATTAATGGCAGGTAGTGACAAAAGCTTGTATAAACGAGTATGGGCCGCATGTGTATCATCTTCGAGAGGGTATTCTGACGAACTAAGATTCCCAAAGCAGCTTCTGGACGCTGCTATTGGCTGCCTGGAACTAAATTAAGATAGTGTGCTTGAGATGGATGAGCTTCACTGGTTTTGGTTCTTGAGTTCAGAAAGTTGTGTTCTTAAGCTAACTAAAGACAGAAACTATAGAAGTTACTTCGAGTTTATTGAGTCAGTATCAAAACCTTCCTTTCATGCATAAGATTGAACAGTTCAGAGTTATCCATGAACTGCAGATAATAATCAACAGAAGAGCTTGCAAGGATTTTCTGGGAATAACTGCAGATAATGAGGGTTAATGCAAAAGGGTCACCCTTCCGCGAGTATCTCGTGAAGCTTTTTACTCCACCGCACCTAATCCAATCAAAAAATTTAACTCTCCTGGGCCCAAAAGAAGCAATTTCTCTTTTTGGGATTTGGTTTCCTCCTCTTGCATGCTCTACAGCACTAGTCTAGCTTGCACTGTCCTTTCTACAGCTATATCTTCTTTCCAAGGTTTAAAGATGAAAGATGGAAACCTTCTGATATTATACAGTACAGACAGATTAGTTTAGCAGATCCATTATGAGTCTGGCTTTAATACACACCTAGTTGTTGTTAAACCAGACATGACTCCATGCAAGTGGGAATAAAAGACCACATATCATAATGTCAACTTCCATGAAAATAGAAGCAAGTATGGAAGTGAAGAAAAAGAAAGAAGGGTAAAACCATAGACTATTAAATAAGTTGTAAAGCTGTTGAGCTTAATTAATGGAACTCATGTATCCCCGTGAACGCGAGGGACACAAAGAAACGCCCTTGGTTTTAGGTTACCCGCCCCGAACCTCTCATTACACTACATGCAACCAAAATGCCATTGGTTATTGCAGAGACTATTACATGTCTGAGAATGACGGTTCCGTAACCATCAAAGTCACGATGGTCTTAGGTCAGATATTTGCAGCTTGAGCCACAAGATCACGTCAACACTTTTTACCAGTCGAAGCTTCAATCATCCGAATCACAGAGTTGATACTTGAGCTGTTTAACTTGCATAAAATGTGTTTAAGAGACGTGGTAGGCTCATCGGAGAGAAAATTTACAATTAGCAAAGATGAAATTTTAAAAATATATAATAATTTATTAGTTAAGAAATTATTTGCTTGATGGTTAATTACAATATTAAATTTATGTGAATTTATCTTATTTTATTTCAATTTTTATGTTTTGAAAAATATTATTGTTTATCTCTTAGAGCAATGACAATAACAACATTTAAGTAGAAACTTTTTATGAGTCGCAAGATCTAAAGAACTTAATAGTATGTAGCCTTATCTCTTACTAATAAAAAAGTTATTTTCAATAGACATATATGAAAAGAAAAAAAGAAATTAAGAACTGTTCGAAGAAAATAAAAGTAAAAATGTATATAAAAATAATTGTATTAAAAGAATCAATAGAATAAAATAATAAAATGTAAAATATAAATATAAATATACAACACAAATAAAATAAATAATACAAATAATAATACAATCACTAATAAATAATAAAACAGATATTAAAAAATATAAGAGAGAATATTATAGATAAAGGTATTTAGACTAAGTACAAAACACACTAATCAAATAAAACGTTTAAAAGACTTATGAAAAAAGAGAACTACCTCTTTATGTAAGACCATTTACTCGTCTTTTAGTTTGTCAAAGTTTCTATTTTAAATATTTTTTAATTTATAAAATAGTCCTTATCTTTTAAATTACAAAATAGTCCTTTAATATATTATACTGTATAATTTATAAATTTATATCAACCATGTCTTCAAAAATTATAATAATAAATTTTAAAATAACGGCAATTTATTTATTTATTTATATTATATTCACAATTTTTTTATATAAATAATATTATTTTGAAGAAAATTTTCAAGATGACATTTTAAAAAAAATTTCCCAAATTGATGATTGTTTCTTAAACATAAAACTACAAACGATGTCATTTTACAATTGAAGGGAGAGGATCAAATCGATCCTTAAACTCGAGCTTAATTAAAACTTGATTTGACTAAACTAACCTATTAACTTCATATCAAGTTAAACCAAACTTTGAACTAGCTACCATCCCTAGGGGTGTTCATGGTAGGGTAACCTGACCCGTTCGTAAATAACCTGAACCTGAACCTGAATATCAGGTTCGGCAATTTCATGAACCTGAACCTAAAGAACATATAGGATCGGTTAACCTATTTTCAGATTTGGTTCGCAGGGTAACCAGAACTTATTCATATCAATATATATGACAAAAAATTCTAAAAATAATTGATGAAAATAAATACAAATTATTCATAAAAGTATGCATATAAAATCCATCAAAGATTAATCCAATATGTTAAACCCAAGCAAAGTAAAAATAAGCCAAACAATGTCTTATAAAATATCCATACTAAAAAAAAGATAAATTATTCAACAATTATTCTTCGAATAGAATGGTAGGATGGTAGTTTGAGAGATGAGAGGTTGATAAGTGACTGTAGGATGAAAGATTGAATGAATTTTTTTTCTTTTTTGAACGAATATAATGACCTTTAATTTTTCTTTATTTTCATCGAGGGAAAAACTTTTCAACTTTAATGGCTGATATTTGATAAAAGATTAATTGTGATTCAAGCGATCTTAGCCATAAATTTACAAGGTTTGTATTAAGAC
>JAOTIZ010000006.1:34147708-34175434 GCA_027123425.1 Erythroxylum panamense | reverse complement strand
CGTCTGTATTGCTTCGTCTGCTTTTGTTTTTCTTCATCTGTTTTGCTGCGTCTGCTTTTCTAACTACTTTTATTTTGACTCTCTTTTTGTTATACATCAAAATCATATTAAGTAAAGTCATTTTGACTTAACATTTACTCCACCTCAGTAGTTTCTTTTAGGATCATCATCGACTATTGCTCAAATAAATCCATATTATAGAGCTTGGCGCAGATCGGATCAACTCCTTCTATGTTGGCTACTCTCCATAATAGGAGAGGAGGTTATTGGCCAAGTTAATCGGTCTAAAACCTCCCTTGAGGCTTGGCAAATTCTTGATAAGCTTTGTGCTCAGACGTCCATGGTGCGAGTTCTACAGGTAAAACAACTATCAACCATTCAGAACGGATCATTAACAATCAGTGAGCATATGCAAAAAATTAAATCAATAGGAGATGCTCTTCTCTTGGCAAGACACTCTGTAACTGAACATGAGCTAATTCTTAGTGCATTAAACGGTCTAGGGCATGAATATGACCCTGTGGTTGTTCTTTTAACTCACACTATGACTTTATCCACCCTTCAAGAAACACAATACTCCTTGATGATTCATGAAACTCAACTAGAAGAACTAAACACAGTCTCTCACACTAATATCCTAGCACCTAATGCAAATTTTGCTAGCTATAGCAATCAGACCAAAAACAACAATCAACGAGGACGTACTGGCTTTAGAGGCCGAGGAGGTCGTGGCAAAGGAGGAACATGGTCTGACAACTCTCGTATTTTCTACCAATTATGTCAAAAACCAGGCCATGGCGCGCTAAAGTGCTATAAGTGCTTCGATCAATCATGACAAGGTACACAATCTACTTGGAAATCTCAAAATTCACAGTCTAATTTTCAGGGGAGCTCTTAGTATACACACAACTCTCCTCAGACCTTTCTTGTTCACAATCAATCCTATACTACTTCAGACCCTACAAGTAACACGGTTTGTAGACAATGGTGCTACAAACCATGTTATAGCAGATATTCAAAACTTGTCCATTGACTCAGAATATGGCGGCAAGGAGCAACTAACAGTGGGAAATGGTAATCCCTTACCTATAGCTCATATTGGTTCATCATTCATTCAATTTCATGATAACACACATACACCTCTAGCTTTAAAACAAATATTACATGTGCCTTCCATAACCAAAAAAAATCTTTTGAGTATTTCAAAATTGAAAAAGGATAATAAAATTGTAGTTGAATTTTTTGATGAGTGTTGTCTCTTTAAGGACAAGGTTTCAGGAATGATTCTGCTTCGGTGAGTGCTTCAAAATGGCCTTTGTAGCTTTAAAGTATCATCTACCCAGCCTACATCTACCACATAACAAAGACTCCAGTCTAAATCACCCAGAGTATCTTCTACATTTCTTTCTAAAGACTCTACAGCGTTAAGTTCTCTCACTCCTAACATTGGTTTAGATCAAGTTGAAGCAAATATTGCTCATGTTAATGCAAAATGTTTGGCAAGCAAAACTTAGACATCCGTCCATCAGTGTACTGAAGCTTGTAGCAAAGTCAATGAATTTACCCATTAATCTAAATGATGTCAGTTTTGTGGTTCTTGTCAATATGGTAAACTTCATCAGCTACCTTTTGCTAATCACGACATAACAGTCTGTAAACCACTTGAAATTATATATTCAAATATATGGGGACCCTCACCCTACCTATCCTTTGCTGGACATAGATATTATATCATTTTCATTGATGCTTACTCAAGGTTTACCTGGTTTTATCCACTAAAACTCAAGTCTGAAACTCTTTCAACATTTATTAAATTCCAAACTCATATAGAACTTTAGCTTGAGCTAAAGATCAAAGCTATTCACACAAATAATGGGGGGAATATAAAGCCTTTTTGCCTTATTTATCTCAACATGGCATTCCACCACGTTTCACCTGCCCCTATACCCATCAACAGAACGGTGTTTCCGAAAGGAAACATCGTCACATCACAAAAATGGGCCTCACCTTGCTCTCTCATGCCCATATGCCCTTAACTCTTTGGCTTGAAGCCTTTTCTACTGCCACCTACCTTATCAACAACTTACCCTCACCCAATCTCCATAATCAATTACCTTTTGAAAGACTATATCATAAAAAGCCGAATTACATGCATTTAAAACCATTTGGCTGCAGCTACTTTCCCTATCTATGTTACTATTATGCTCACAAACTTGATTTTCACACTTCAAAGTGCGTATTTCTAGGTTATAGTCCACATCAGAAAGGCTGTTTATGTCTTAATGCCAGGGGGTCAAATCTTCAACTCCCCCCATGTTGAGTTTAATGAAGAGGAATTTCCTTATCCAACTCTTTTTTCACAAAAACAGCCTGCTTCTACCTCAAGTTCTCACTAGTATTTACCCTTTTCTACTATACTCCCTGTTGCTCCTTTTCACAGGTCACTTGGAGGCACTCCTCTGAAAGCAAACAAGTCACCTCTACCTTCACAATTAGATGACACTCATCAGGTACATTCCTCTCCACTTTTATCTACTCCTTTATCGATTTCTAGTTCCCCTCCTTCACACAGTCATGCCAACCCTAAAACCCACCTTCCCTTCCCTCCTTTACCTACGCATCCTATGCAAACAAGATCCAAGAGTGGTATCTACAAACCTAAACTCTACACCATTGCCCTCACCAATGCTCTCCCTTCCTGTTCTTCTCTAGAACCTAATTCCATTTCCCAAGCTTTAAATGATCCCACTTGGAAACTAGCTATGTAAAATGAAATTGCTGCCTTGACTCACAACAAGACCTAGCAATTAGTGCCATAGGCCTCTCATATGAATGTTCTGGGCACCAAATGGGTATTTCGGCTCAAATACCATGCTAATGGGTCTGTGGCCAAATATAAGGCTCGCCTTGTTGCTAAGGGATTTAATCAAACACCTGAGGTTGGCTTCACTAAAACATTTAGTCCAGTGGTGAAAGCTTCTATTATAAAGATTATTCTCTCCCTGACTATCTCTCATAATTGTGATATCCAACAGATTGATGTGAACAATGCCTTTCTAAATGGCATGTTACAAGAGGAGGTTTACATCAGCCAACCTCAAGGTTTCGAGGATCCTAACAAACTTACTCATGTCTGTCGCCTGTTAAAAGCTCTGTACGGGCTCAAACAGGCCCCCAAGGCTTGGTTTCACACCCTCAAATATGCTCTCAATCAGTGGGAATTTCAGAATTCTAAATCAGACACCTCCTTATTCTACTTCAGATATCAAGACACCCTTATCATTATATTGGTTTATGTTGGTGACATCTTAGTCACTGGCACTAATCCACAAGCAATACAGGCAAGTATTCCTAAACTACATAATCAGTTTGCTCTAAAATCTCTTGGAAGTCTCAACTATTTTCTCGAATTTGAGGTTTATCGCAATTCTACTGAGCTTTATCTATCAAAACACAAATATATTCGTGACTTATTTGAATGAGCAAATATGTTGACTTGCAAGCCCTGCTCCATTCCATTCTCTACAAGCACCAAGCTCTCCTTGTATGATGGCTCTCCTATTGGCAATCCCTCTGTCTATCGTAGTCTGGTTGGTACCTTGCAATATCTCTGTCATACAAGACCTGACATCAGTTATATTGTCAATAAACTGAGTCAGTTTCTCTCAAATCCTTTACAGCCTCACTGGATTGCTTTAAAACAAGTTATACGTTGCCTGTAGGGGTCGTCTCATCTTGGTCTGCACTTCAAATCTTCATCGACTCCACTCGCTCTTCATGCCTTCAATGACTCCGACTGAGGCAGTTCTCCAGATGATCGAAAGTTCACATCTGGTGGTTGTGTCTTCTTGGGGGGAAATCTGGTGTACTGGAACTCCAAAAAAAACAAGTCGTGACTCGATCAAGTACTGAAGCTGAGTATAGGGCTCTCTCCCAAATTTCCACTGAGCTAATATGGCTTCTTTCACTTTTATCTGAGCTTGGCTTTCCTATACCTCACAAACCAGTTCTATAGGGTGACAACAACAGAGCTCGATCTCTCTCACATAACCCAGTTTTTCACTCTCGTACCAAACATATCGAGGTGGATGTGCACTTTATTAGAGATAAAATCTCCGATGAAACCTTTTAAGTAAAATACATGAGCTCCACCGATCAGCTAGCCGACCTATTAACTAAACCCATGATAGTTGCTCGCCTCCACCATCTCATCTCCAAACTCAATCTAGTTCAGAATACTAAGTTGAGTTTGAGTGGAGATGTTACGAGAAGAAGTTTACAAAGTATTTTGGGTGTGCAAGGAAATGAACTTACATCAGCTAATATTAGTTCAAGCCCAACGACACAACACGAGAGTCTAGTAAAAGGAGGATCATCAAAGTTTATTATGTACCCACACCAGGAGAGCGTAGTCAGAAAGATTCTAGAAGACAGACATGACTATAACAAATTCTGTTGTAACAATTTTTTAAGCCATATGTGTGAGCTGTCAGATCTTATTGTAAACATATGTATATATTAAGGTCTCCATATACATGTATTCGAATCAAGAAATCAATACAAAAATATACAAATATTTCATCCTTTTCAGGGCTGGGTTGAGAGGAAAGGGAGAGAGCAGCTTCGGCATAAATGAGAGGGTCTATTTTAGTGTTTTTTTTTTGCAAATAAATCCCTAAAGATTTTAAATATCACGGTATCAGTCAATTTTGGCCAGCATTTCAAATACCGACTAGTTTCGATCGATACCAAACAAAAATGCTATAACCATAATCGAACGTTAGTATTTTGTACAATTTTTTGGTTGATACGATACCTTTCGATTGGTACTAGCCTGTATAGTATGAAATTTAATTATTTGCTTGCATCCTCACACTGGGAGAATGGAATGTCTCCTCTTAATATACTTAAACCACTTAAGTCTTATCTCTCAATGTTAGCCACTCTCAATTTATCTATTGCGCCTATAATTTTGACCTTATATCTTCTTATAAGATTACACATCCAATATAGCATTTTTATATCCATCATTATTAACTTATGACTATGCACTTGTTTAATAAGTTAACACTCTACCTCATAGAGTATGATCGACCTAATTATTAAACTGTAGAATTTATCTTTTAGCTTGATTGATATTTTTTTCAAATAAAATTCCTACCTCTATTTAAGTCACCATAATTTGATATGTGAATCATATCTTCATATATCTTCCCATTACTTTAGATGATGGATTTAAGATACTGAAAACAATATTTATGTGATATGACTTTATAACTGATTTTTATCTCCACATTAGATGACATCTTATAGCCCGAAAAATTACATTATGAATATTTATCTTAGTCTTGCTTAATTTAAAATCGTTCAATCTAACGTATCCCTCCAAAGTTTTAACTTGATATTGACATTCTCTTTAGTTTCATTCATTAAAACAATGTCATTGGCTAACATCATACATCACAAAACGTTCCCTTTGATATTTTTGGTGAACTCATCCATTATTACTGCAAACAAGAAGAGGCTCAATAAGAATCCTTGGTATATCTCGATATCGATAAAGTAATGCATTGTATCTCCCCATGTCATCTTTACTTTAGTCTTAATACTTTCATGCATATCCCTAATATCCAGTATATACGTCATATGAACTCCTTTAACTTCTTAACACTTTTCATAACTTCCCCATGTATCTTGTTACGAGTCTTCTCTAAGTCAATAAAAATCATATGTAAGTCCCACTGTCTTTCCTTGTAATATTCTATAATCTTCTAAGAATGTGTCCAACTTTTGTCGTGTACCTTCTTGACATGAAACCAAATTGGTTTGGTGCACCTTTTTTCGTTATCTTCTCAATTACTTCCATAACTTCATAGTGTGTCTGAGTAATTTGATATCTCTATAGTTGTTACATCTTTGGATGGTCCCTTTTTGCTTGTATAAAAGAATTAGTGTACAAAGTCTTAACTCATCTAACATTTTGAGAGGCTTGAGGATCACATTACAAAACTTAGTTAACCAAATGAGATCCTCTTCTCCTCATACTCTTCAACACTTATAGGGAGAGCTCATCAAATCCTGCTATCCTTATAATATTGTTTAAGTGTTGTTTAATCATTAAATAATTCTTTTTGACATGTTTTAACAACAATTACTTTTTATATATGGATTAAATGAATTTTTAAAGAGTATATAATAAATTGTTTGTTATAAAATTAATTGTTCGAGGGTTAATTATATTACTAGATCTTTTGTGATATGACTATTTTTGTTTCAATTTTTACGTTTTGAAGTTTATTATTTATTTTATGATGTTTTTTAGTTATCAAACAACGCTTTTTAATCATATTTTTATTTTCTTTCATCTATTCTTAACTCCAAAATTATCGTATTAAAAACTAAAATTTCTAATACTAAGCTATTTGAAATATAATAAATAACTAATGAAACATGATATGAGATATATTGAAATAACTATATAATTTTTCATGGAATTAAAAAAAAGTTAAATCACAAATAATCCTAATGTATTTAACCCTTTACTTGATAAACTTATGAAATCAAAGACATTAGTATCTTTAAACTTTTGAGTACATGTACTTGTGATTTTAATGGGTTGTGTATGCGAAATGCTAATGCATGCAGGCTCATATCAACAAAAAGAATCCTTATGGACTGGGCAGATGATAGTAGTTAGAGGGCCTAGCATTAGTTTTGGGCCCATATATAGCACCTTGATTACTTTAACAATGGATATAATTTGAACTTGGAAATTTGAATTATCTTTAATCATCTCCTAGAATTAAAATTTTATTCACCTTCAATAAAAAAATAAAATTAATGAAAAATGATTAAACTTTCAGAAATTATGTTAATTTTTAGGTTTATATTTTAAAATTTATACATTTGATTCATACAAATCTTAAATGTTCTCTAAGCCTTCAAAATTTTTTGGTATATTTTAAATTAAAAATTAATTAATAAAAAATTAAATCAATTTAAAGTGATTGATATGAGATTAAAATTATTAATAAATCATATCAAATTCAAACCGTAATTTTTAAAAATAAAATAAAATAAAATATATTTATAGAATAATATTAACTTACCTCAAATTTTAAGTTTTCCTTCGAAAATTTAATTAACTCAATTTTTACAAATATTTTAAAAATTGAATCGGAAGTTAAACCGATAAGACAAAAAATTTAAGCTTTAAAAGATTCTATCGATGTTAGATCATCATAAAATCGATTAAAAAGTTAAATAAATTTAAAAAATAATTAAAAATTATTCTTATTTGTTAAAAAATTTAAAGTTTAAGTACAAAATATACTATTAAATAAAAATTAATTAGTTTATTTTTGTTCACAAAAAATTGATTACTTTATAAAAATTGATTGATTAATCAATAAATTGATCGATTTTTTATAACAAAAAATATTAAACTAAATTTAACCAGAAAATTAAAAATAAAACAAAAAAAATTAGTTGATTAAGATTTTCATTATTAAACTGATCAAACTGATTTGGTTTGATAATTTTTGGTTTTTCCTTATTAATTTTATGAGATGCCAACCCTACATAAGGTGAAAATCATCGATCCTAATGTAAATCGGTGTAAAAGCCACAAGAACCGGCTGTCGGCCAATTCTCAACAGATATTTTTAATAGCTTAAGGCAATAAGAGAGCCTACTTCTTAACGTCAAATATTAAATTTTATTTATATATTTACGTGAGATTCATATAAATATGTAGATGAGATTTAACGAAATATGATATGAACACTATAACTGAAACAAGAGATCTAATCCTCTTTTTGTTCAAGTTTCTCTACCAAATTCCAATTCCTTAATCAAATTTATCTCTATCCTAATATTATATTATCACCTCAAAATTTTTCTTAAAAATACAAATTTACCTAAACATTATTATCTCAAAATTTTCTTAAAATAAAAATTTACCTTAATATCATCACCTCAAAATTTTCTTAAAATACACATTTGCCTTAATAGGTAACCTCAAACTTGCTAATTATAAATATTTACCTAAGAATTTTCTTAAATTACAATTTTACCTAAAAAATTTTAAAATACAAATTTACATTTAATATTATTACCTGAATATTTTCTTAAATACAAATTTACATAACAAAACAAAAATATCAAGAAAGTTTAGTAAAGAATTGTACACTATTGCATCTAATAACAATAACAATATCTAATAGAAATTTTGTTGAGACCTAGAGTTTGGAGATTTTTAATTGTATATAATCTTATTTTTAACTAATAATGATGTTGTTTTCGAATAATAAAAAAGAAAAAAAATAAAAATAAAAATGAAAAAGAAAAGAAAAGATGTACACTACTATATCATGTAAGGTCAGAAGTACATGCACCCGGTCAAAATCTCGAATTGATACCAAAGGTATGGTCATCGGGGGCTCTAGCATCATTAATTAAGAATTGCAATGTACTATTCTAACTGAACGCTGTGAGATAAAAAAACAGAGAAGGGCAAAAGAAAGAAAACACAGCCTTTTTGTCTCCTACACATCCAATCTTTCCTCTCATCCGACCGTAAAAGGAGGTCTTCATCCTTCTCTCTGTTGATTCTTATCTGTTTAGTATATTTAGGTGAGTTTAGTAATTTAGTTCGTTTGTTTGGCATTTTGTTGGAGCTGGGTATGTATCCTTTTATTTTTTAATTTTGTTGTGTCTGACTACTTCCAACTTTTAGGGTTCTTGATTTTGTCATTCTGCCCAGGTAGAGTTTTAGTTTACTTGTAAGTCATTGGATTGGAAAATTTGTGAACTGAGCTTCTTGAATTTGTTCAATGTATGTTTAATTGCATAAAGTTCGAGTTTTTTTCATGCGTTTTTACTTTAATTTTTCTGGGTATGTTTACATTTCTGAGGTTGAGCTAATTCTCTTTACATTCAAGCATGGTGAAGCTGTAGGGTAACGTTAGTGTATTTTCCTCTTTTAACTTATCTGGGTATCGTTACATTTTCTAGTTAACTTTTAAATCTTCTCCCCCTTCGGTCATGTTTCTGTCATTGGGTAACTTTTGTAACATTTTTCTTTCTTTTACATGTCCGAATGTCGTAGGTTTTATGGTCTGCCAAATTTTCGTTACATTTGCACATGTTGGTGCTGTTGGGTCATGGTTTTGTTGGATTGGTTAACGAAATTCTTGTGTTGAATAACTCCAAAATGGGACATGTACTTGTTATCTATAAAGAGAAAATACTTGCACATGTTATTAGGAGTTTTGTAGATGCCCGCACGGGTAGCTTGGTTGGCAATCTAGTAGAGGAAATTGGGACAAAGACCTGGGTTCGATTCCCGGCAACCGGAATGAAAGGGCCACTCTGCTAGGCGGTCAACCGAGATAAACCGTGATTTACCCCCCTCACGACCTGGTCGGGCCTGGGTGTGGGGGCAGCTGGGGTGGCTGATTCCACCTTTTTGGGACAAGGAGTTTTGTAGATGCCTTGCATCACAAGCCTGTGTTTTATGTTGAAATAGACGAAAGATATTCTCGTAGTGTTTGGTTCTGTTTACCTTGAGATTGGATTGCTCTTCTGAATTTCTTATGTCAATCCATTATCTAACACAGCAAGATACAGTGTCTGAGGATTTATGCTTTCTGTTTTTGCAAAATGAACTAGCTGGAAGTTTTTGCACAACCAGAGTTCTCTGAGTGTGATTTATTTACACAGGTTTCTCATGGTGTAAATTTGTTGCTTCTTCTTATTGTAGATGAGTTTGATGAATGATGTGAGTCAATCTTTTAAATTTGAGTTGGATTTGTCAAACTCTAGCCATTCATTTTGTAATTGATATCAGTATTTGTCTTTCAATGCATTTTTCATAATTTTTCTTCTCTTATGGTGGTGACTAATTCTTTAGCTTTCCTAGCACAAGAATCAGTATTTCTCCCTTTCAATTCTTGTCATGATTTCAGCCTCTATGCTGTTGCATTGTGCAGTCTATTCTCGCGGATAAGATGGCTCAGCTTCTCGTTCACTCTACTAATGTCCCTGCTTTAGCTACTCGTACAAGACATGGACAATCGCAAGAATCTGAAACATTAAAAAAGACCCCTGTCCAAATGATCTACAGTTTACGAACACCAAGATTGAGATTGGGAGCTTTCTCTGGGTTGCATAGTTCAAATTGTATAGATACAATATTAAGACCTGACCAAAGTTTCTTTTCCAAGGTTGCTTTTACCATCTCTCCCAGGCAAATTAAAGCTAAAAGATTGGCTCCTAGGGCCATGTTTGAACGATTCACTGAAAAAGCAATCAAAGTAATCATGCTTGCCCAAGAGGAAGCAAGAAGACTTGGTCACAATTTCGTTGGCACAGAGCAAATCCTATTAGGTCTCATTGGTGAAGGAACTGGCATTGCTGCTAAGGTTCTCAAGTCCATGGGAATCAATCTTAAAGATGCACGTGTAGAAGTGGAGAAGATTATTGGGAGGGGCAGTGGATTTGTTGCTGTGGAAATTCCATTCACTCCACGGGCAAAACGTGTTCTGGAACTATCATTGGAGGAAGCCCGCCAACTTGGTAAATTGTTTGTTCTTTCCTTTACTACTTTTTCTGATTTCTTATCCTGGAACTATTATTGTAGATTTCTTAGAGTAAGTTAACGCTAGCAGTTTGGTTGTCTTGCACTCGCCTCTCAAAAACTCAGTAAAAAAATTTGTTTATACTTAGAATCAGATGAATCTCCTATTCCCCTGTGCTCCATAAAAAGCAAAAGTTGTGGAGAGTTTTATTGGTGTGTGATTCTAGGTAGTGACAATTCTTGGCCCTTACCAATTTCCCCCGTATCATTTCTTGACATGGAACTTGTAATAGCAAATGTTTACTAGAATGTTTAGAAGAATGTGGCTCCAGTTGTTTGTCTCCGGAATTTCAGTGCTGGGTTCTACAATGAATCAAATCCTCATTCTGTCAATTTATGTCCTTCCCATAACCTGGAATTATATTTCCTTGAATGTTAGGTCATAACTATATAGGATCTGAACACTTGCTTCTGGGGCTCCTTCGCGAAGGTGAAGGTGTGGCAGCACGTGTTCTAGAGAATTTAGGTGCTGACCCCAGTAACATTCGCACACAGGCAAGCTATGCATCTCTTGAGTTTTATGTAGTGTTTTTTATGTACTTTTGCGCTTTCTTTTGTTATATCATAACTAACCAAAATAAAAATTTTATCGTTGTGAGAAGGTTATCCGAATGGTGGGTGAGAGCACAGAAAATATCCCTGCTACTGTTGGAATCAGAGATAATACTAAGATGCCCACACTTGAAGAGTATGGAACCAATCTGACTAAATTGGCAGAGGAGGTATTACTGTCTATGCAGTTTTGTCTTTCCAATTGCAGTTTATGTTCTAGTTCTTTGTTTGTTTATTACTGTTGATGAGCTGTTTTGTGTTCCTTTTAGGGTAAACTTGATCCTGTTGTTGGAAGGCAGCCTCAAATAGAACGTGTCGTTCAAATCTTGGGCCGTCGTACTAAAAATAATCCATGCCTTATTGGAGAACCAGGTGTTGGGAAAACAGCAATAGCAGAAGGGCTTGCGCAACGCATTGCAAGTGGTGATGTTCCTGAAACAATTGAACGAAAGAAGGTAACTGCTAGTTCATTTAAGTGATATGATTTTGGCATATTGCTCCCTAGTACTGTTATATTTACCTACTTCCAGCCTTCATGCTTGGATTTGAGCTCTAAACACTGTCCTATTTTAATTTTGGGAAACATAACTGAATAATGCTGTACTGTTTGTGGATTTTGAACATTCTTCCTCTATGTCACTACTTTACTTTTTGTATTGTTAATTAGTTGTCAGTATATTTGGTAATTAAGATAGATAAAGAACTACCTATGCAATTCTTCTGAAGTTTTATCATTGACATCCCTTTCCCAGGTCTGCTCAAAAGTGGTACTTGTAACTGCCTTTGAATGTGGTTACTAGGAGAAACTTGTTTAGAAAATGTGTGTTCCTTTTTTTCTTTGTCCAATAGGTTATTACCCTGGATATGGGCCTTCTTGTTGCTGGGACTAAATATCGTGGAGAGTTTGAGGAAAGATTGAAGAAGTTAATGGAGGAAATTAAACAAAGTGATGAAATCATTCTCTTTATTGATGAAGTGCATACCTTGATCGGAGCAGGAGCAGCAGAAGGTGCAATTGATGCTGCTAATATCTTGAAGCCAGCTCTTGCCAGAGGTGAATTGCAGGTAAAGTGTTAAATCACTTGCATATAGTGGTTGATCTCCAAACAACTTCTAGTTGGCACTTTGAGTCTACTATTCATCCTGTGGGTCTATCGGGAACAATCTCTTTATTAGTTAGGGATATGACTGTGTATTTTTGGACCTCCCTAGACCCTGCATCTTAGTGGGATTACTACTGGGACATTGTTGCTGTTGTTGTTGTTGTTGTTGTCTACTGTATGGTGAATTGTATACTTTTTGCATATTAACTTTGTGCTTTATTTCCTTGCAAGCATTTTTTTGCTGTATAGATACAGTTCATGGTTTCACTTGCACAAGGAATGGTATACTAGTTTCTAAGTTACGTATGTGGTCAAGCCAAGTTGTCACCTTTTGACTCCCTATGTCTGAACTTTTTGCTGACTTGATATACTTCTCAAATTCTGCAGTGTATTGGAGCTACAACACTGGATGAGTATAGGAAACATATTGAAAAGGATCCAGCTCTAGAAAGACGTTTTCAGCCAGTGAGAGTACCCGAACCATCGGTAGATGAAACAATCCAGATTTTGAAGGGTTTGCGTGAGCGATATGAGATTCATCACAAGCTTCAATACACGGATGAATCCCTGGTAGCTGCGGCACAGTTGTCATACCAGTACATCAGGTCTGTGATCCATATATTGTTTCTTTGTATTTCACTTTTTAGTCGCTGCACTTCAATAAATGTGAAATGATATTTTTACTTTCCATGCATCTGCATTAGCAGGTGTTGCTGAGTGAAGTTGTGGACAATAATCTTCTTTATTTTATCTGAAAGAAGGGCCATTTTCGAAACAATAAGCTGATTGGACTGTCTGCATTGATAATTTAACCGTGGAGAGTGCATTCTGTGAGCACAAAGTAGCATAGCTCTAAAGTGTCAATTTGAGTTGAAGTCTCTACTCATAGTATTTGATGGTTTATTGGATTCTGAGAGCTTTGATAGTGTGAGCTTGTCAAATAAAGTTGGATCCCTCCTATCTTTCCCTTGTTATTTTCCAGAAAGATAACTAATTACATGGAGTTCATTTTCTGCAAATCCTGCTTGGAGTGTGCTGTTGTATTTTGCTCTATGAAGATTCGATGGATGCTAACTATGTGCTTTTGGTTCTCATTTTTCCTTGTGTTGGTCGTAGACTTTCCTTGAATCAAGTTGTCTTAGTTTTTTAAGTTAAAAAAGGCCCATGGGTTATCATTGATTCTTGAAGAGTTGCGCGTCGAAAGAATGAGTATCTTGTTATAGACCTTGAGAGGTGCCTAATAGAATAATTTCTGTTTCCCGTTAAACAAATTACCTTGTCTAATGAATATTTCTATTCTTGATTCAGCGATCGTTTTCTGCCTGACAAGGCGATTGACTTGATTGATGAAGCTGGTTCTCGTGTTCGCCTTCGACATGCACAGGTGTGTTCTGTTTATACACTTGCAGTTAGGATGGTAAAACGTTGGTTGTTTATCTACTTCAATTTCGATGTGGTAGGTTCCTGAGGAAGCTAGGGAGCTGGAGAAAGAGGTTAGGCAGATCACAAAGGAGAAGGACGAAGCTGTTCGTAGCCAAGATTTTGAAAAGGTAAGACAGATATTGCCCCTTCTTTATGCTTTCAATATCTATTTGGGTCTTCTATTGTTTTTGAAATTTACGTTAAAAGAGACCATGAAAAGCTAAGATTTTTTTAAGAATTTACTTTAATTTTAAGACAATGAGGACCCATTTATTGGGATTATCATGAGTTATTCATTTGTTGTTTGCTCTTGTATATATCTTCCTTATCTTGGTTTATAATCCATTTAATTAGGATACGATGATTAAAATCTTAAACAGGCTGGAGAATTAAGAGACCGTGAGATGGATCTTAGAGCTCAAATAGCAGCTATCACAGAGAAAGGCAAGGAAATGAGCAAAGCAGAGTCTGAGGCAGGGGATGGAGGTCCTGTTGTCAATGAATCAGACATTCAACATATTGTGTCATCATGGACTGGCATTCCTGTTGAGAAAGTATCAACTGATGAATCTGATCGCCTTCTTAAGATGGAAGAGACACTTCACATGCGAGTCATTGGGCAGGATGAGGCTGTGAAGGCAATTAGTCGAGCTATTCGTAGGGCTCGAGTTGGGCTGAAGAATCCCAATCGACCAATTGCTAGTTTCATTTTTTCGGGTCCAACTGGTGTGGGTAAATCGGAATTGGCTAAATCACTTGCTGCCTACTACTTTGGCTCTGAAGAAGCCATGATCAGGCTTGATATGAGCGAGTTCATGGAAAGACACACAGTCTCCAAGCTTATTGGTTCACCTCCTGGCTATGTTGGATACACTGAAGGGGGTCAATTGACCGAGGCTGTTCGCCGTCGTCCTTACACTGTGGTACTATTTGATGAGATTGAGAAGGCACATCCTGATGTCTTCAACATGATGCTTCAAATTCTTGAAGATGGAAGGTTGACTGACAGCAAGGGTAGGACTGTGGACTTCAAGAATACTCTTCTTATTATGACTTCAAACGTCGGAAGTAGCGTTATTGAAAAGGGAGGACGCCGGATAGGTTTTGACCTCGAATATGATGAGAAAGATAGCAGTTACAATCGGATTAAGAGCTTAGTGACTGAGGAATTAAAACAGTATTTCAGACCAGAATTCTTAAATAGACTAGACGAGATGATTGTGTTCCGTCAGCTCACCAAGCTAGAGGTAAAGGAGATAGCTGATATAATGTTGAAGGAGGTGCTTGACAGGCTAAAGGGTAAAGATATAGAGCTGCAAGTAACAGAGAAATTTAGAGAGAGGGTAGTTGAGGAAGGTTATAATCCTAGCTATGGTGCTAGGCCTTTGAGGAGGGCCATTATGAGACTGCTGGAGGACAGCATGGCAGAGAAAATGCTTGCAGGGGAAATCAAAGAGGGTGATTCAGTTATTGTGGACGTGGATTCTGATAACAATGTCATTGTGCTCAATGGTAGTACTGGTGCTCCGGAGAGTTTACCAGATGCATTATCAATTGTGTAGACCAGATTCCATTACTAAGAATAACTTCTCATATGTTGTTTGTACTTTGAATTTAATTTTAGAGGGGGGTTATAGAGTCAGATTCTTTTCGCTTCAAAGGACAACTTTGCAGTAAAATTGTGTTGCTGGTGGCTCCAAGGCCGTATTCTGTACTACATAAGTGGCAGGTGGTAGGGTCCTCTTTGGGTTAGCTTTTCAGGGTAAAGCTGGTTTGGTTTGTGTAAGGATGGAAATAAAGATTTTTGCCTACTTTGGTCATTCTTCTATTGAGAAACTTATATTGTCACAGGAGGGACATCTGCATACTAAATTTATAAACTTCTTTACGATTTTACTTAGTAGGTTCGATGTATGCGATTATGCTCTGGTTTCTGTCAGTGAATTTAGTTCCTTCATCTGATACTCAACCATTGTATGAGTGTGAAGGCCATTGTGTAGGGCAGTAGCCAAGTATGACCTTCCTATCTCGAGACAATTAAGTTATGCAGATGAGTGACAACTGACTTTCTGAGCACTGGATGAACAGACAAAACTTGTTCCAACTCATATTTTGCTTTACATCTATCACTGTTGTAAAAACATGTAATGTCCAGTGCTTGTTGCCTGAATGATCTGGATTTGACATTCTAACTATGATTTTAGACACCATCAAGCTCAATTCATTGTCGATTTTTGGTGCTAAGTGCAAAATGGACGGTTCAAACATCACAATTCTTCGGTATCTGAGTGGGTTTGCCTCTGAGCGGCGCTGACACTCCCACTCCGGGTCATCTTTAGTGCTTCCAAAGCCTTTTGTATTTCCATTGTCATGGCACTGTCTACACTTCCTGATGAGAGCTTCTTGTGGGATTTCTGCAGGTGAAGCTTAAGTGAGCTGCTGCTCAGGCCAGCATTATTTCCACAGATGGGACAGACTTTCATCATCGGCTTCCGCTGTTGCCACTCCATGGATACCTTCCCGTGCAACTTTCGGTCAAGATCCAGTAATGCTTTAGCAAAGCCATCATTAGGCTGAGCTCGGCGATGAACTCTTCTCAGGGTGTTCCATGCCTGTAATAAAGTGAAATTCCTGCATCATCAACAAGTGCTCAGTGGGCAGACCAATGGTATAGTTAGGCATCAACTGTATTCTAGGTTTCATGTTTTAAAGAATATTGGCACCTGTGCCATAAAGAGTGGTCATTTTCTCTAGCCAAGTAAACTGTTTCATTCACTTACTTCCTGAGCATCAGAGAAGCAATCACTAACGTCGCACTTCTACTTCTGCCTTCGAAGCAATGAACAAGTACCCTCCCGCCTTTTGACTCAACATGATCAATGAAATCAGAAGCTTCTTCAAAGATGCTGCTAATATTAGAATCTTCGTTGTCATATATCTGTCAAAATGAAGCAGATACTATTATTGATACAAAATATTAAAGAGGGATTTGGAAAACCACAACACGTAAGATATAGTCAAATGTGTCTTGCAAGATTATTTCAGTTCTCAATCTGCAAATGAGAAAATATATTTCCTAGACGGTTGGACACTATAAGAATGAAGAGAGGAAATAAAAGCACTTACTGAGTAATTTTTGTATTCAAATAAGTCAGGGTACTGAGTATCTGACTGTCCGATTTCATTGGCACATAAGCATAATATATGAGTAATACCCAGATGTTGTAAAGTGTAAACAGATCTGGCAGCCAGGGCTCCCCCAATGAACAAGCTATTTGTGATTGACGATGGTCTCTCTGTATTTCCAGCTTCAGAAATCAATGATATCCTTTCAAGTATGTGCTCAAGTCTGACCTGCAAGTTACAATGAAATGGAAATTCAAAACCGATTTAACTTACATAAGGAGTATCTTTTTCTGACTGAAATAAGTACAAAGAGTTCTATTTCATCGGCATGTTATCCAGGTCCCAATGGATGCATTACCTTCAACTCATAAGCATCAACAACACAGGTATTATCATTGCCTTCAAAAAATCCTGTATTGAAATTGTTCTCTTGACAGAGTTTAATGACATCATTCCTTAGCATTTCATTCCATTGTTCCAATTCCTTGTTTGATTCTGAATCAATCTGTGCAAAATTAAGAGAAAAAACACATCAATAAGACACCAAGACAGTAAAATATTTATCAGGTTAAAAAATTAAGCTGTTGAACATGACGCTTATTATTCCTAAAGGCCACCACAGGCATGCTGTTAATTGATGCTTCTGGCAAAAATGTAGATTTGAGTCATGAACAAATTTTGGATGAAAAAATGCCAGAAAGGGTAGAACTGCCTCTGAATTTATCATCTCATGACACATATTTCATATTAGTTATTAACCAAATTCCGAATAGTCAGACTACTAAATTACATGTGCCAAGACCCATCTCCTTTAACATATCAAGTGTAAGATTAAAAGATGAAACATCTTTAATATACCAACCTTGGCAAATTTATGGATGTCACGAAGCTTTGTTGTCAATCGCAGGCTACGAATAGGCTCCCCACTCCCCTTGGAGGACTTCCCATGCCAGTTTTCCCTTGACATGGGAGAACTGAATTCTGAGTTATCTTTATTCCCTGAGGGTGATGGCCTTGGAGCTGTTCGATGCAACTCTGAGTCACTTAAATCCAAATTATTTTCATTAAGGAACCGGTCTTTACTCTGTGGAGAAGGACAACTAACAACCCCATGCAGAGGTGAGTCGGGAACCATAAGATCATCTTTGTCAAAATCACCAGATGCTGATTTGTTTGTGATATTCAAAAATGCTCGTAATAAGCCATCCAGTTTTTGGTGAAGTGTGAGAAGGAATATATGGAAACCTTGGAGATCCCTGAGAGCAGCGCGAAACCCATTACGAAATTCCTGAACAACTGCAATCATATCTACTGACCAGGTACTAGTTGTGTCACTGTTTTCTACTTGAGGGGCTCCTAATTTTCCTCCTGTTATTTCATATAATAACTTAGACGAGTAATCAGGGCAGTTAAAAAGCAACTCAACCAATTTAGGATAGTTTGCCTGGTCATTTGCACGTTTTCCAGCGGGAGGCCGGCGAGGAACACAAGAGTCAATGGCCACAATGTGAGAATTATGTGTATAAGATGACAGTGATTCATCTGATAATGAGCTTATGCTTTTCTCACTTAGTGGGGATTCTGTGATGTCAGAAAGATCAGACCTTTGGGATACCAATCCAGGGTTATGACAATTCAACCTGCTATCCACTGAGGCAGCCCTTCTTTCCTTTTGGAGAGCTCTAATTACCCTTGGTCTGTATCGCTTAATTGCAGAACTGAAAGCATCTTCCAGCGCATTGACATTAGTTGAGATCACTTTTTCAGCCAACAGTAAATTTGCTGGATTTCCACGCCATCTAAGTTCACGGCAAGCAAATCTATCTTCATTTCTGATGACAAGATCCAGCACCAAGACCCTACCAAGTGCTGCCGCAATTCTTTCTGCAGTTTCATGTGACTCAAATGCGATTGGATTTTCCAATAAAGGGGAACCATGAACATAACTGCAAGAACAGAATAAATGGACCTTCAAACACTTGAACAAATAGAACAAATAATACAAGTAGCTCATGAAATGTGTTAAGAAGATTAAGAAATTGAACCAAGAAATCTGTATGAATACCAATTAATTTTTCCATTCAAACTTTAAGTTTTAACATTACACACTCCGGCATAATGACTAAAAGAGCATTTGACCTGACCTCTGTCAACACCCCTCACCCAGAAGAGAGGAAAAGGGAAACAGAGACATGCACACATTCTCAACAAAAAAGGTAATCATAAGAGACTTTTTCTTTCATAAGGGTGCAAATGAAAGGAGCAGGCACTTTGTAACTCCAAATTCTAAGGCTCATTTCCAATTTTACCTCATCAAGAAAAGGCATTTACTAAGTTCAAGAGCTTCCAACAGTTCTGAACATGTCACCTCACCAACTTCATCTCCTTCAGAGATAGCTACATCACGTGCTTTCTCTGCAGCTTCTTTGATCTGAAGCCACTCCGTGCTGCTATTATGAATGACCCTAGCCTGCAATCCACAAACAAATCATGAAAGATCTAACTTCTAAAAGATGAGTAAGTACAGTGGACACACTACTACTGAAATTAACATTGTAACCTGTGGACTTTGCACACCCAACCACTTTGCAAATTCATAGCCAAGACGTTCTGATTGTGTTGCCATCCTTGAAGATGAAAACTTTATGACAGCTACTGATTCCTTAGGATTAGTATCATCACTTCCAGGTTGGTTGAACAAGGCAAAGAAGACAACCCCCCCAGAATTTACAGTCACCTACACTTAACTGAAGAGAACTTGAGGCAGTAGAACAGATTGCAAATGATTGAAATTTTAGCAATTCATTCTATAGTGTTGTACCTCAATAACAACTTCATAGGGATAGAAAACGTGGCACAATTAACAGTTTGATATTTTCAGATCATATACCTCAAGGGCTTTGTTCATGTCATCCTCAGACTGATCAGTGCTGCTACTATGTTCGGTGTGGTGGAGAGAAGAAAGCATGTCCCAGGAAAAAGAGTTCGACTCAATGTCCAGAGTAGCAGCTTTACCAAGCCTTTCCCACAAATTGATCTCTGGAGCTTGCTCAGGATGTGGATCACTTTTTGAATCAGTAACTAATTCTCCATCACTGCAAGGAAATAATGGTACGAAGAGAAATGTAAACAGCTGAGCACCTCAAGCACCTTAAATAGAGCAAATCATAAGAACCTGCTACCATACAATTCTCCAACACTATCCTTTGTTTATTTCTAGGACAAGGTTTGCACACCAATTGTTCTAGCCCCACCAAACAGACACATGCTTAGAAACAAAGTGATATCATTTCATTTCTGCATGGTCATGTACTACTATTTCTGACAACGGTCAGACCATCTGAGTATCAATGCAGAAACATAAATGGGAACATGTGTCAAACTTGTACCAGAGTAAAACTTCCAGCCTTCAAGAATTTCCAGTTTTTTATTTGTATTCTCTCTGAAAACCCATATCTTAACTCCCAACACTTGGCATCTCTAACTCCAGAATTGGCAGGAATACCAAGCATGGGATATATCCAAAAACTTAACCCCTACTGTCTTAAACTGATGAACGTGCAGGCATTTTCATAGAAGCAACAGCTTTATAGATAATCAACATTTAATAACTAGCCATTTTTATGAAGATGTAATGATAAAATGGAAGTTGGTCAGAGAACCTGGAGGGCATATCGTCAGGCCTCAGAGGGCGATGGGGGAATCCAGATGATCGGTATCTCCCACTTCTTTTACGTACCAACTCCAGCCATTGGGTGAATCTATATGCTGGACCCGATGTAATGTCCCCCAACATATACAATAACTGCAACTTCAATATTCCCAAGATCAAGATCATATGCACATTACACGCATAATCAATGTTTAATTGTCAGACTACAAACTTCATGCATAATCAATCTCTAAATTGCCAGATTCCACAACACTCTCTCTGACACTCGTAAAACACACATAAAGATGAAACCTAGAGATTTAACGGAAAAGAAGAAAACTTTACCCGAGAAGTGACTGTAAGTGGTAAAGGGGTGTCAGGTTCGTCAGATCCCAGGTCCAGCTCTCTCTCTTCTTCTTTCTCCTGCAATTCCCACATACGAATTCATTCATAAACAACAACAGAAGACGGATCTTTACAATGAGAATGCGCACCAAATCTGACGGGTTACAAAACCCTAACACAACCTTTATGGGGGATTTTCCATCAGAAATTGGCATGGCAACGACAGAGAAATAGGGGTAATTATGAGATGGGATTGTTCAAGTGGGGAAGCATAAAAAAGGCTGTAAAGATGATTATTGTATTGCGAATTTACCTGGACCTGGAGACGACCAGTACTGCTGTTGATGATTGTTAAAAGAGGGTCATCCTTTTGCTCTTTGGCCATGTTCTTTTTTTGATTTTTTTTTTCTGTTGTTTCCTTTATAAAGATATGGTTTTTCAAGATTAGAAGAAGCGTAGTGATACTGGATACAAGTCAAAAATTGGAGAAAGAAAATGGGACAGTTGCTTTATTTGGAGAGTGTGTCCGCTTTTCCAGGTATTGGTTCATGGCGGTTGATTAGCTAAATGGAAAAGTTTAAAAGAGACCCACAAAAGTACAGAGTAAGAACTAGATGGAGTGTATTAATAACGAAGTATACTACATGCAAAATCATTTTTTGAGACCAAAAGTGAGGAGAAGCGTAAGCTTGATTGGCTTTGGGGCAATGATGACTCACAATCTCTTCTGCCAGGTTGTCAGTCATGCTCAGCGATGGAGTAGGCCATAGGACACTGGAGACACTTTTGCTGCTCCAATGAGCAACTGTGTAAATCACCTTCAAAAGGTTGATATTTTAGTTTGGATTGTGCATGAAATCAACAATCAACTTAATATTGTGTTCCATCCCACCTAAAACAACAAACAGATTGAATCAAAATCCCACCTAAAACAACAGTCAGATTGAATCAATCTAATTGATGGGCTAACATTGCTGATTGTTAATTTGTTATATAGGGTCATGAACTGGTTTTTCCTCGAGTCATTCTGATTGCTAAAAGTATGTTAAAAGATTGATATAGTTTTGGACAAAGAATATAAAACTTACCAACAAGCCTTCAACTTTTGCGTTAAAAGTCTGTTTACTCATCTCACCGCTTTTTTTTTCAGTAATCGAGTAAATTCTTTTTCTGTCATAACTGTAAGTTCGCACTTAAAATGATTAGCCCCTTCTGAAAGTCATACAACCTTTCTTTTTGTTAATATCTACCTTCGTTTTGAGCTTCTTGATGATATGTTCCCCATTCAGGAAGAAACAGTGTCACTTAAAAAGTACTAGAATTGGTAACAAATGACAGAAAATTATGAGCATCCTCTCCAACCATTTCTTTCTGGCAAGTCCACTAAAAATCTGAAGACCTTTCTCTTCGCATGTGTATTCTTCGAGAAACGTAAATTGATGATAGACCTTTCCCTTGATCTAAAATATATAGACACTGTATTGAGGTGCAGAAAAGCAGAAGGGCTATGATCCATTGTTGGTGGCAACAAGAAAGCACTGATTTTTCTTCTCTCACAACACAACTTATGAAGTTTCTAACATTACATTTGACCACAATGACCTTCAAGAAAATGATTCCTTTCTCTTTCAACAAGCAAAGAATGTTTTAGAACTATAGACAATCCAATATGTACACACAATTTCAGGACCACATATCTGCATACACTAAAACATTTCTGGTAGATGTTTGCCTTCCAGGAAAGATTTGAACAGCATCAGTGATCTCTCAGGCTGCGAGAACGGAGCTTCATGAGAAGCACCTCTGATGGTAGCAAATGACAGGATGTTGCCATAAACTTGAGTCCACCCGCCAACCTGAATAAGAGCAGTAAATTAGTTTCTGATATAAATCCTCCATTCACGGACCCTTTACAAGAATTTACCTGTTTTCCGTTGAACCAGGTTCTGTAAGGTACACTTGTATTCAATCCCAACTCCTTAGCCAGTTTATGTACAAGTGTTCGGCTACCAGTCAATGGGATGACAGAATCTTGATCTCCGCTGTATGGTTCGTCAAGTTATGAATTGCAACAACTCAGTAATCTTATTGAACTATACAAGTTTGTTTTCTGAATTTACCTATAAACCAATACAGGAATCCCAGCCTTAATAAGTGATCCAACAATAGAGATTGTTGGTATCTCAAGGTTGAGCACGTCATAGTCCAGAATGCTGTGATCAAGAAAGTAAACAGAAATTTTAAAATAGCACTAAATAAATTGGTTATGCTGATAAAATTTGGTGTTCATTTCCTCATCTCAGTTGTTAGAAAAGAGAATTACTAGCTGCAAACTTCCCATCTGCGAACTCCAACTAGTCTAGCACCTAGAGCCTTTTGAACATCCTTCCTGTTCAAATAATTGACAATTTCATCTTCCACACACACATCTACCTTGCTGGACTGTTGCTTCTGATATAAGATCAATAAGAAAATGTAATCAGGCTCACCTAACAAGAATGTGAACCACAAAGGTGAAGGGGAATTTCTTGCGGGGAACACTTGCCTGTGGACTTAAGATCTTTGACTGAGACAGCACTGATGAAATACAAACATCGAGGGTAACATCGTACTTGTCGATAAACCGACTCGTTTCTTTGTTAACTTGGCTCATAACCCGTGAACAAATAGGTGAAAGACAATCTCTGTAATATTCACTCACATATCTCGAGTAGTTACAAGCTGAAGTGAACAATCTGTATGTTGAATCTGATATTAATCCATGAGACCAGAAATATTCCGCTCTTGAATTGAAGTCTGTGGCAAATTCTAAAACAGGATTGCCCAGCTGAAAGAAGAGAAGTATACATTAGTCAAATGTTCTTGCAAAATTGCATAGAAAATCAAACGCAGGCATTTGAAAATCAAACGCAGGCATTTTCCAATTTGTTTCAACTCAGAACAAGTTTCCAGATCCAAATTCCGTATAATTCAAGTTAATGAAGTAGTTCTTACTGCAATTCCTTTCAAATTGAATATCTTCTCCTTTTGATTCGTGTCCATCATAAGTTTTGCAAGTTGAGGAATGTAGTGACCTGGGATATACAGGACAAAATGAAGCTATAACTATGATTTTCCTTTATATGACAGGAATTCATTTAGGACTTCTTCTTCTACCTGCATAACTTTCTCCTGTTATGAATAAATCCCTTTCCTTATACTGAGGGAATTTGTCGAACCAGCCTTTGAAGAATGCCAGGTTGTCCCTGGCTTAAGAAAAGAAAACCAAGACCGCTTTAGAAGACACAGAATTCAAAAGGCCAAAGCTCCCATTTCTGAAGGCAGATAAACGTTAGATTAAGAAGACTTTAGAAAATAAACTCAATGATTTAGCCACTCAATTGGGATAACAAGCTTCTATTCTGAAAGAAACCCATCTAAGTAAAAATGACTGTGGATATGATATATCTGAGGTTAAGGTCACCATAATACCGCAGCATGAAACAATTGCTTCGTTTCCAGAGATACCCCACATACTTCACTTTTCCTGTCGAGATAATAATGAGTTGGAGGGGACAAAAGTAGTGTTTTATCTTTAACCTTTTTAAGTCTATGCAGATCAATTAGTACTCAGCAAACTGTAACTTGATAAAGGAGCAAACCTTTTCTTCTTCTTTTTTTAAGATTTTACCCACTCAAGGACACTGTTTCTTAGAAGAAGAAGAATGAAGATCTGAATTTGATTGATTATACCTGTTGCCTCATCATCTACAGCCACATATGAGGAGCTATCAACAGCATACGAAAATCCTACACCAACTGGTGTCTCCAAATATAGCATATTTGCTTCTGCATTATTGATCAACGTGAAAATGCCATTAGAGGGCAAAATTTACAACCGCATTAACAAGGTAAGTAAACCATGCTTTGTACCTCTGTTCCAACTATACTCATTTCTAACCAAAGCCTTTTCTTTCGGTCTGAAAGGTCCGTTTTCAGAGAAAGCCCCTACTCCCAGAGAAGAACAGCCAGGCCCTGCAAATCAATATATAAGCTTTAAAACGATCATTAAATGGTTTAGCCTCTTAGGTTCTCCCCTACCAAATTTGACATAATTTTTTAATCAATTTAAAAGCCTTGAATGTGATAAAGTTCGAAGCTTTTCATACCTCCATTCAACCAGAGAACCAAAGGCTTTGAGGCTGGATCTTGTTGTGCTTCAACGAAGTAATAGAAAAGAGCTCTATGCTTCTTATCATCCACTGTAACGTAGCCTGAGAAATGTTGAAAAGTCACACGGGGTTGCCCAGGAAGCCTTCCAATTTTGCCAGAATGGTACGTGGAACACTCTACCACCATTGAAACACACACCATTAACAGAGCCATTGATACGGCCTTCCATGTTTGAGAGAAGTACATTGATTAGAGATCCAAGAAATGGCGCTTGGAGTTGGAGACAAAAGACCTGTTTCAACTGCTGCTGCTTAGTGGATGACTTGGGCCACTAAATAAATGACCTCTATAGTATAGCTAGGCTTGCTTTTTTATTATGATTACAGGGGTTTGCTTTTCTCTTGCAGGCCTGAAAATGGTGTTGAAAGAGATACATGAGAGACACAAGGACATGAGAGTGGCTTGGTGTTAATGAGCTGACTCAGCTCATATGGATGACATATTGCAAAAGGAAAAAAGAGAAACTTGGAGAATTGGGAACAATCAAAGGCTAAGCAGGCTGCCCACATTTCCCTCAGAAGAACAGCTATCAAACTTTGTCTTCTTTTGTTTCTTCACTAGTGTCTATCAAATAGGCTCCCCACATTCTGCATATACTTTGTATCCTGAATAGGTGAAACAAGCCATGTTCTTTGGAAAAGTCACCTTTACAAGGTTCTTTTTTATTTTCCCTTGTAAAAGATACAGTACCCTATTTAGTTTAATTAATTTGATTTGTTAAGATTAAGAGGTGGTCGAGATAGTAGAGTAAAGGAGTATGGAGCCAAAAGGTCATGTGTTCGATTCCTCCTACTTATGCTCTCTCGATCGAGCCTATCATACAGGACTTGTCTAATGCGGAATACTCGATTGGCCTAATTTGAAGGTTATTGAATCAATCCGGATGCTTATCGAGTCCGCATCCAAAAAGTAACGACTGCGGGTTCTTTTGTTTTCAAAAAATTAAAAACTGATTTTTTTTAATTTAATATGACTTTCAAGTTTTTAAAAATTATGTCTCAAACTTTCGTTAAAAAATTACAACAAAATATACTTTTAAATCTAATTTGAATTTATTAAATCTTACTCGTATTAATAATTTATTATAATAATTTTAAATCAATGATTTTACTCAATTTTAATTAATTTAAATTAAACCGACACATTTTACATATGCTATTTATATTATGTCGATAAATTTTAATAAAAATTAAGAATTTTAAAATTAAATATCAAAAAATATAATAATTTTAGATATTCAAATTAATTAATCAAATCCACCCATACCTTGTACCCTTTAATTTAAGAATACTATAAGGTATGAAGTACATTCACATCCCCAACAACATGTAAAGATTTCTTAAAGCTGATTTGGTACATACCAAAAGGCAAGTCCAGTCCGGACTAGTGGTTCTTATGTACATGAAATAGTATTGGCAGAACCTTTCTTGATGGACATGTACAAGTTAGCAGACCAAATTCTGATTTCCAATTTGAGTCGTCCTAAGACTTCACAGAGTGACTCATGTCTAAAGGAATTGCTCATAGGGGCAGTCCTTGCTCTGTCCTGACATTGGGATGAATATACTCAATTAAAGTATAAAGTTACATATGGCTGGTCCTTTTTTTGTTAATTATTATTATTATTTTCACAAACTCTTTTGCTCAATAAAAACAATAATAATTTAAAAAGTATTGAGTATCAATGTCAATTAGCTGTGTTATTTTTTTTTTTTAAATCAAACAAAGGAAACTGCATTAATAAACTTTGTCCGCAGCTAACGCTGAAGAAATACAGGATGGGAAAGATAAATCCCAATAAACAAGACCTGACATAGAACTAGCATTTCTCGCAAGAGTATGAGCTACACAGTTCGCAGATCTTTTACAAAAACCAAAATGAACATCATTTATGGAATGACAAAGAAATAAGCAATCAGTAACAATGGAATCAACGTCCGAACGATTGCGCCTATTGGAAAGTAAGCTCTGAATAACCAATTGTGAATCCGATTCAATAATAACTGACTGTAAATTTTTCATTTTAACCCAGCTTAATGCCTCACGAATACTCATAGCCTCGGCTGTTGACGGATTCAATACTCCCGAAAAGATATTACTACCAGCTGCAATACAATCACCGTTGCTATTCCGAACCACAAAACCGGTACCAGTCATTCCTAGCTCCTTGAAAATAGCTGCATCAGTGTTAATTTTTATGAAACCAGCGGGTGGTTTCGTCCACACAAAAGAAAAAGCAAGATTGGGATGTAAATCTGCGGAGTGACATCGCCTGGCATTATTCCAATTCCGCAACATCGAACGGGCTAGAACAAGTATAGCATTAGCTGAGTGTTGTATTGCATGCCAAACCCAATCATTCCTATTCTTCCACAAAGCCCAACAAATAGATATAGCCAAACACTGATTCTCAACAGTATAGTGATGGGCAACAAAGGAAAACCAATCGGGCAAAACAACATAGGTGGAAGGGTAAAAGCCCAAGTGAGAAAGTGACCATACCTCCTTAGCACGGCAGCACTCAAACAAAAGATGTGAGACAGATTCAGTCCCAATACCACAAATAGGACATAAAGGAGAGATATCCACGCCTTTATGTACAAGAAAAGCACGAACTGGCAAGCAATTATTTAAAGAGCGCCAAAAGAAGTTTTTCATCTTAGCAGGGATATTCA
>JAOTIZ010000006.1:34134318-34146743 GCA_027123425.1 Erythroxylum panamense | reverse complement strand
GTTTTGTTTTGTTTGGTTATTTCTTCTTGCTTTTAATAAAATCTGGCCCGATGGTATTAATATCAAAAAAAAAAAAAGTATGTTAAAGTTTTTTATTAAGATTTTGTTTTTTTTTTGGGGTGAAAAGGATATGAATATAAAGGACCCACAACTAATACTTTAAAAAGACAATCGAACGCTGATCATTATGTAAGAGAAGCCTCATCCTGAGGATTAGATTATCCCAAATAATCAGACGCTAAAAATTCGACGACCCTAATTGAGTCAGAAAATTAGCATATTAATTACTTTCGCGAAATACATGAATTAACGAGCAATGCCAATTATGAGCAAACAAGCAATTCATCTCATTACTAAGTCTTGTCCTTCCTCTCATCTTTGCATATTCCATTCTACATGGGTTTATAGAAAATAAGTAAGACTATGTAGTATATACTATCAGACCTTTCTAGATTCTACAATTCAATGAGATTTTAACTTAGTGTTACTGTTGATAATTTAGTCTTCTCGGAGTTCAATTTTTTGTTTAAATTTCGTATGCCTGATAATTTTTTATAAGTTAAGAGCTCAAATTTGATATAAACTCTAGACATCTAAAATCTTAAATTAAACATAATTCGTTGGCAGTTTCAAACAATAAACCACCATACGATTCCAACTACAAATTCAATCTCATAAGTCGATTTCATAAACATTAATGCATTGTCAACGATGTTTACTCTTTTTTTTATTGGTGTTTTTAGTTTTGACTATATTATTCGTTAATAAATTTTGTTTTTCAATTGTTTTAAACAAAAAAACCCACGGTCATTATTCCTTAAATACATAATAGATAAATCTTCGGATTGATGCAATAACTTGCAAATCACGTAAACCAGATATTTCACATTAGGCAAACTCTCTACGACAGCTTCGTTTGAGAGAACATAATTAGGAAGAATTGAACAGAACTTTTTAACTCATACCCCTCCATTCCACCAAATTAACCACCCCTAAAGGCTCAATTTTATATTTTGCTTAAAGCTCTTCGTTTCTTTTTGCTCTGTAATTGATGGCTTAGAGTTGTTGGCTTTTATTTTTATTTTTAGTTTTATGTTTTTATTTTCAATTTCAATTAAAAATATGTTTGTTTAAGCTTGTTTTGTTTGTGGTTTTTTTCGGTTTTAAAAAATTATCAAAAAATGAATTTTATTTTCTATTACTATTTTTTATAATTTAAGTTACTATCAACCAAATATATATCATTTAATTATTTAATATACTAATTATTAATAAAAACTATGAATAATTTAATTTAATATTATATATTGAATTAACTAAATTTAATTATTAATATGCATTATGAATAATTTAATTTATTTAATAATTTTATTTAAATTTTGTAATTAACTTAAATAAATTTAATTAGTAATTATTAATAAATATAATTAAATTTAAAGTATCTAATCCCTCAAATTTACCATAATTACATTTTAGTCCCTCAACTTCAGCATAATTACATTTTAATCTCAATTTTTGCATAACTACATTTTTCTGCATTTGCCAAAAACTTTTTTTTATATTTTCATGTTCACATGAATACAAAATTTTTCTTACCTATATTTATATACACATGACTAACAAATTTTTTTATAATAAACACGTGGCCACATAACTTTTTCTTGTATATGAATACATATGCCAACAAACATTTTTTTATTTTTTATTTAAACGGAAGAATTTGTAGTTGCTATAATTAAAATAAAATTTGTTAATTTTATTAGAACAATTAACAAATTCAACGAACTAATTCTTCTACCTCTACAAAGTATTATGTTATTTTACATCTATATAGTAATTAAGATTAATTTTTATTAACTTTTTGTCAATTTACGTTATTTATATGCTTAGATAAATTCTATTTAATTGAGTTATCCTACAGTAATATGTTTGAGTTTGTTTCACCATATCAAAATAAAAAATCATTCGTGAAATTAGAAAGGAAGAAAAATGCCATAAAGTCCACAATAACTGTTTAATTAAAGTAATTCTTCATTGAAAAATGATATTTAAAAATGTTTTAACGTTCTGAATTAAGATTCCTTATATTTCTGAACATGCCCAACAACATTATGAAGCAAAATGCATCGCTATTGCTTATTATGTTATATAATTTTATATTAACATATAACATATATAATTTTATTATAATGTATGGACAGGCCAATGGATTATCTAATAATTGTGTCAAAAATAAATAGCAAATTATTGAAAATGTAAATAAAAATACAAGTTTTGGAACGAAATATATATTACTGAATTACAACTTTATGACAAATCTTGTATGTGTTCTTAAGAAAAAAAATTTGTCCATTTATTGGAATCTCAAAAGAGCGCGGAAACACATAAGAACTCTTGGGTCACTAGCCGTCTGCCGGAAATTTCAAGTTTAATACCGATATTTTAGCAACAAATCCAATAAATCTAAGTGTAGTCAATCAAATTCTCTTTTATTACGATTGAATGCACCTCCACGTCCCCATATTTAATAATTCCTAAAGAAGCATTCCCCCAAAAAAAATGAAATTATTAAACAAATATGAAATACTTATACCAATAGAAGTTCCAATCAATTTGTTGTTTCACTATAAGCTTCTTTAATTACAGAATTATAATACATTAATATAATTATTATATTTTATACTAGAGTTCATTTGATGTATTAAAAATGAATTGAATTAAAATTTGATATTATAAAAATATAAAAATATGATAATAAAATCAAACAATTTTTATTTTTATTTTTTGTAATCTCAACTAAACCATTTTTTTTGTTTTTCACTTTTTTATTAAATGTTTGATGCTTTTATTTTTTCAATTTTTTAATTTCATATCTCAATCAAACAATTAAACATGAATTCAAGAAAAAAAATACAACTAAAAATCACAGTAGAAAATACAAGTGGAAGCATAAAAGCAAACTGACCCCTTATTAGTCGGTGAAGAGGTGTGGGATCAGCACAAGCTTTCGACTATTCGAATTCAGTTATATATCGAATGACCAGGTACACTAGCAAAAGATCAGAACCGCAAGCCAAAGACAAGCTACTTTTTTGGAGGTTTGAACATGAGAGTACCGCAAGTCAGAATGACTCCTAGAGGCATTTCAATCCAGACCAACAATTTCACATGTTCTGAACAACCTGGGCACGGTAGCCGCACTCGAGCGCGTTTTGCTTCTTTTAGATTCAATATATGCAAATTGTCATAAATTTCAAAAGATATGACACCAAGCTGCAATGAGATAACATTTTGAAATGATGAACTGCTAAAACAAAAACAAATCATGCGCGAAAAGAGTAATTGCACGGAGTAGGAGAGAAAAGAATACTAACTATATTGTATACCGCTACTCTACATCCGTTATATGGTTGGCAACCGATGCTGAAGATGGCTGATCAACTTCTCTCCGTGATGCTTCCCAAAGCTGTTGCTCTATACTCAACTTTCTTAGCTCCAACAAGCCTCGTTCAACTGCAATAATGATGAACACAATGAAATCCCAAATCATCGTGTACGCAAGAAGTTAAATAAGATGCAGACATTATCCCATATGCAAATCTTCAATAGGTTCTGCTATTACTTCTTCCCAACTTGTTTCTTATCCTCAATTAGGAACTTATAGTGCAATCAAACTGGATAAGAATTTTCCAATATCTAGATTCTTGCAACGTCACAAGTTCTTTTATTTACGACTTCGAAATACCAAAATACAAAGGAGCCATCCCAATAATTTAGCTTATTTACATCTTTGCTAAGAAATTTCCAGTACATTACTTTAGACAGAAGAATTACTAACTTTTCCTTTTTGAGGTTTCCTATCAAATTAAGCTTCTTTATTTACTGAATCATAGGTAGATAAGCTCACCATCCACAGCATCATGTGAAGTTGGTGATTGCCCACTACGGCTTATCCAAAATTGTAGTCGCTCTTCTGCAATATCCTCTTCCACACCATGTGCTTTCGCTCTCCTCCAGAAGTATGTTAGCCATGCCTATGCATATACAAACAAAAACAAATCAAGAAAAATACAACTGTGCGACATCAGATCCATGAAATCAATGGTTAGGTAGTTTGTCAACCTATGTAATGCAGTAACTATTAGCCAAAACTTTCAGGTTGAATAATCAAGAATGGAATTAAAAGGTTAAAAACAGTCACCGACCTCTTTGAAAGCGACATCTTCAACCTCCTCTTCACTTAGTTCTGCAGTTAAAAATCATAGGTAATAGAGATGTCAAAAGACCTGTCATAAAGCATAGTCCAATCACCAATCACGTCTTGCATCTTACCAAAGGCCTCTGTGAACTTAGGATCAGTTGGTGATCTCAAACCTAAGGAATCAAACAAAGAACAATAAATACGCAAATGTATAAGAAGATTACAAGAAAAAAAAAGGGCACTAAAAAGTAAGGTAACTCCTAAGATTAAGTATATCAATCAACTACAAGTGATGACAAGTATCGAGTTATCAGCCGACTTAAATCTATACAAGTCCAGAAGAAGAGAACAGAAATTGAAAAGAAATTGAGGAACTTGCAGTTAGATTAGTCACAACTTCATATTCCAATTAAAGCCAATGTAGCAGCAGTAACACCAGCAGTTTTTAGTTCGTAAGGCTTCACTACTGAATGGTAAATCACATTCCATTAAGTAAATAGTTACCAGCCAAATGAAAAAAAAAGGGTACAAAAGAGAACTGCAGAGGCAGAAATCTTATAATTGTGATAATCAAACTTACTTGGCCTTTTGTTCCGAGCCAATGCAAGTGCAACAGCATCCTCCACCTTAATACATGAAGATATATACTATCATTTATAGGTAGCAAATGATGTCTATAAAGATGAAAAATAATCAACAAGCTGCGTGTCGAACCTTTTTGATTTAGGAAAGGTAAGTTATAATGGTTTTAACACTAGTAACAAATACATTGTAGTGATACAAAAATTAAATTCAGAAACCGCTAAACCTTCAAATAGTATAGATAAATGGAAGTAAAAAAAACCTTTAGAGAAGCTAATTCTCTCAAACCCATTTCAACTGCAAGCATACTTTCGATATTTCCTTCTCCTGTTAGATCACCCAAATCACGATCAGGTTTGCTCCGATCTGAATCACCACTACCTATTCCATTCATCAATATCACAGCCCAAGTAAAGTGAAGCAATATTAGGCTTAGGTATATGAAAACTTCAAAAGGAAACAATAAGAAATCTAACAATCTGTTAGTAAGCTAACCCATCTCCCAAGACTCCTCCTTCGCCTTTTGTCCAGCAGAAATGACAATTTCAAATGGAAGAGGAGCCAGTGCTGACCACTGCTCATGTTTTGATACGGCCACATCTGCACAAATGTCTAGCGGAAAAAGAAACCACAGAGAGAAGAAATTAATAACAAATACAAGAATAGGTCTAATGTGTATGCCAGGTAAAATTAAGCTGTGAACAGAAGACACAGAACCCACAAGCCAAAGACTATGCTTAGCAATTAAATGCACCACCGAGATAATGGTTCAAAGATAAAATTTGAGTAATAAAGCCATATTGTAGAATCATAATATTATGAAGATATAGATTATTCATGCCTTTACCTCCATATCTATCAGTGTTACAACTAATAAGTCAGGCTTTATATTCGAAAGCATCACTATATGCCTTGTCAAGGAAGAAGATAATATTTACAAAGAAACTATATCCTCTCTAGAACGGAAAACGATTCTTGAAGGTTTCTTACCATGCTGTACAGCTAAACCCCAGTAGCGAGCAAGCCAACATCTCTTCAGGACAACTTCCTCCTAAAAGGCCACATCTAGGGTACAATAAACATCCACACAACCAAACCGAGATATAATTTGAATTCAAATTCAAAAAGCACTAACCATCTCTTCCTGAGTCAAAATCATTCTCTTAGTCATCGTCCGAAGAGCTTTTGCTTCAGACTCTGCTTCTTGGAGTTGTTCAACTGCTGCTGCAGCATCATCTTTCATGTTCTGGTAAAAAATGAAAAAGATTGGGGACCAAATTCTTCTTAAGCAGATAAAATTGGAAAAGAACAATAGGCATAAGACTTAACCTGAAGTTCTACTCGAAGGGTTGCAATTTGTTCATCTCTTCCATCTTTTGTCTGTTTGGCAGTTTTAAGAGCAGCCTGTGGAAAATAATTTCTTGCAGTTCAATGAAATGAAAATTTGCCAAAGAATTATTGAATAACTAAAAAATGTGAATAAGTAGTTCTAAGTCAAGCTGTTGGCAAAATACAGGTAAAATATTTGTCATAGAAAGACTAACTGAACAGACAGTCCACTCAAAAGTTTGTTTCTGAAGAACATCAAAATGAAAAGGGAAAGATAACTTGTACTTTCATTTTCACATTCAGTGCCCGAACTATTATAAACCGAACTCACCTCTCTTTGACGTAATGCTGCTTCCTTCCTGTGGATTTTTAACATGAAATTAGAACCAGAAAGTTCACCCACGGAGTTACAGATAAAGCAAACATAATTACCTGCTCAACAATTTAGCTTCAAGGGAGACACCTTCTCCAAGGGCGGCGACCTAATGCATACAAAATAGGAAGTCAGAAATAAGTATTTGTATAACGGGCATTTTCAGCTGATCAAGCCAATTGACCAGGGAACTGACCAGGATACGGTATGCTGCAAGTCAATCAAATTCCAAGAATAACACATCATATTCAAAATTAGCACATTGATGCAATGAGTTAAAACCATCACAGTGCAAATTGTGATAATACAGCCAATTTTACCAAATGCTTAAGTTTACGATTGAACATGACAAGCTAGGATAGCATAGTAGCATACATGCACATATTCATGTCTGAAGAAATTATATAACTACAGTATATGCTTCAACATGGTAAACTAATAGGTCCTTTGTTTTGCAACCAAGAACTAGGGTAGATAGTCCCTTCAATAGAAAATGAGTCCAGTTAACTGATCAACAGTATAGTTCAACAATACATGCTTAATACTATTGAGATTGAAATGTGAATCACCTGTTTCTCAAGCTCCCTAGCTCTAGCCTCTGCTTCTTCATGTCTTTCTTCTGCACGGCGAAGCTAACCAGAATAATAATAAAAAGATAAATTTAAACATCAAAAAAAGATAATGTACAACCAATTTTATGGAAAAGGAATACATACTTTATCTACAATTATTTCATTCTCTTCTTGTAGCATATCAAGCTGCAAAATCAAGACCATGTCAGCTTCAGACCTACAATGTGGTATGACATATATGATCAAAGAGATTGACCGCCCATTATCCATAATAATGAGAACATACTTCATCACGTAGTGCAGAAGCTTCACGGTCATCTCCTCCATCTTTTACCCTCTGTTGCCCCACATCTAAACTAAATCTTCAGTTGTTGCCAATCAAAACATTTACCCAAAGAAAAAAACCATCATTAGAATGCAAGGGCAATAAATAAAGGTTGAACAAGTTTTAGTTCATGTCTAGTAATCACCCCTTCCATTCCACACAGACCATCATGTTTTACTTATAATTATTGAAATAAAAGTTCAAAATAATCAAGTATAACTATCTGACACTATCATTTAATCATGGGAGTTAATCAGTTAAATTCATCATTCATGATCATTCATCAAATTTACACCTAAGAGTCATACCCTGAAACTTTGGTGCCTTCTTAGTGCTCTTAAAAAACTAATTCACTTTACTAACACCGTTGCACTGGATGACTAGGATGCAATCCCCCTCGTGGTTCTAGGGCTATTACATGTAGTATGGAACGGGGTTAGGGAAAAAATGGAGTATTGTCCTTGTTGCATATCCCAACATGGTCCAATTGTGCCTTGTAAACAAAATATGTTATATTTAAATTACTCATATTATCCTGCACCAAGGGCACTTTTCCAAATCCAAGTTTTACGCAAAGAAAGTTCAAATCAGAATTAACTTAAGCAAGCCATCAAGCAACCCAGCTTGCCATAACTTCATGCAGGGCCCTTAGCATACTAATAGTAGCAATAACACCGTAAAAAAATCATAACAATATTATTTACGTGATAGCAATAAATGTAAGGAAAATATCATAAAAGGCCCCTAGTTTGGCTTTTCTCCAAGTGACCCCTTCTAAATTGAATTTAATCTTAGAGGTTCCATTCGTTTTATAATTAACGACATAGATTATTTTCTCAATATTTTACAATATTCTTCTATATTGTCACCATCATTTTATAACCAAAAATTATTTCCAATTATTATTCAATTTTGTTTTAAATTGTAGTCTTCATCATTGCCACAATGTTAAGAAAAGTGACAATTTGCCTAATTATCAAAATATAGGGAACTTTGAAGGTAAATTTAACTGGAAGGTTTGAAAAATAAACAAACCAAGGGTCTTCATGTAATTATCACTGAATTTAATAACAATGTTGAGCCTAATAGTTCCATGGAGACGGGGCTTCTCCTCTACCAAGGTTCAAGCTTTCCGTATACCAAAAGACGATAAAATTAATAACAACAAAAATACAGATAACCAAGTTCGGACCTTCTGTCTTTACTCTTGCTAGCAGGAACTTCAATTGGAGCAACAGAAGCAGGAGTTCTCAACGACGGTTTACTAGAGGGCATCAACACAGGTGTCCTAACAGATATCGCTGACCTCCCAGCCGATGATGAGCGAACAGTAGGTACATGTTCTACAAAGTTCCGACCTAACTAATTAAAATACCAAAGCTCCATTAATCAGTAATTCATTTCAATCACAAACACTAAATATGCAAGGCAGTTAAATATATTTTGGGATTGAATATGTTCAGACACTTTTTCTTTTCTGCCACAGAGAGCAGAGATCTAATTGTTCTGCTCCCGCAACTGAAATCATTTTATAAACAAATTCGATGAGAGAACTTCTCAATATCATGAAAGCAGTCCAGGTCAAAACCGAACGGAATCGAATACGAATTCAAAAGGTTAAACAAAACATTAAAGGCAGTAGCTCTTCAGCTTACCGCAGGAGACTGAGATCTGTTAGGTCTAGTAAGCGAAACAGCAGGCGTGGTAGCAGCAGCGTTATTACTGTTGTTGCTGTTACTATGATTAAGACTACTATTGAAACTCAACGGCGCAGCACGCGGTGGACCACTGAGTCGGAACCCTAGATCGTCGTCTTCCTCCTCTTCATCGGTGGTCTGAGACGCCATAACCTGAGCGAGCCGCTGCGCGGCGGCCTTCGCGGCAACGTTCTGCGACCGCTTGATGGTAGACATGCCAGAGCCGATTCGCGAGCTAGGATGCGCCGGCGACATCGCCGGAGAAGACGATCCCGTGCTGCTTGAGCCGGCGCTCCATTGCCGTGCGTACACCGGACTCGCGGCTCTTCTCCGTTCCATCTAATTATGCGTATGTGTTTGTATCTACGTGTTTGTATAGATTCGTGTCGTGCGGTGTACAACAGTGGAACGAAGATTTTGGAGGAGCTAGATTTTCTCACGAGAAAATCGATCGGAAAATATAGAGAGGCTGAGAGGGAGAGAGAGAGATAGCAAGAGACAAAGAGAAGACCGCTTCTTGTTTGTTTGTTGGTCACTGGTCCGATGACGTGGCGAAGACGACGTCGGAATTCAGACCAACAACATAAATAGAGAAGTTCTCATTTCATATTATTTTCACTTATGACTTCAGCGACATGCCGTTTGGTGCTAATTACGGATACGCGCGTCAACGTCGGGATCCAAAAGATGACGTGTCTGATAGTCTAATGACTTTGCTCGGTAGGCCACAGATTTTTTTTCCTTTTCTTAATTAATTTTTGTCTTTTTAATTTTGTGATTTATCATCGTTATAGCTATTATTATTATCATCACGCTTATTTTGAAGTCTTGCAATAAAGCAGAGTCTGAAAATATCAGATAATACGCAGTCTTATTTTTACATAATAAAGAGGCTATTCTAATAGACCTACATACAGATGTGACAATAAAAAAATGATACAGGTAAAAATAAATAAGCAAAATTGGAGCACTAAATCAATATGTAAATAAAATTACAATAAATATATAAATAAATAAAATATAAAATATTAGTCGACTTTTAAAAATTATTTTAAAACAAAATATAACGAAATATATTGTCTCTTTATCTTTAGAAAAATACCAATATCTAGATGATAAGAGAGTAATAAAGTATCAAAAAACTCAATTTTGAATAATACAAAACAGAAAACTTCCAAAAAAATAATCACGTAAAAATACAAAACGTAAAACATAAGATCATGAAGCATAAAAATTCAATCTTGACATAAAAATTCAATCTTGACATAAACCTATAATATCAAATACAAAGAGATTAACATAATAAAACTCAAAAAGTATTAAACACTTAATTAAACAAAAAGATAATATCAAAAATAAAAAAACATAAAGAATAGAAATTTCAAAAAACTCAACAAATTTCAGATATTTAGAGGAAGCAAATTTACTTTTTTTTCGATAAAAAGATCATGAGTTTGAGACTAATCACAAGTTCGAGTTGACCTTCTCCTAACCTTCACCAAATGAGGAGCTTGTGTCTTAAGCCACGGTAAATAGGTGGTTGTGAGCTTTTATAAGCTTTTTATGTAATTATTTTGTTGAATCTTAAACCACAATTCACTCTAATCCAAATAAAGCCTTATTTCTTTATGCAATGATTAATATTTGATGATGTTACGACGAAAAGGCATGTCTCTACCAACAATCAGTTGACATTATAATTATAATTTTAAACTTTAAATTTTTTATCTTATTAATTTAACATTTGATCTAAATTTTAAAAATATTACTAATTTGAAATTAAAAAACAAGTTTTAAATATAAACCCAACTTAAATCAAAATTAAAATGATTTTTAGACGTTGACTTTAAAAGATCGTGTTATCTGGCCTAACCCTGCTTTCTTATTAAGTAGCGTAACCTAAAATAATCTTGGAAATGCAAGAACATTAGGTTGTTACCTAAAGTCTATTTCAATCAGTTGACTTGGGACTAAAAAGAATATTCCAAACAAAAATAATCCTAAACGACGAATCTTGCAAAATTAATTTATGAACTCAATTTCACAAGCTTCGGCTTTCTTCTGGACGAGCTATTCAATCATGTCAGCGGCCTCTTGAATCGTACTTATGTTCTGAGAGCTCTACTCGTCAACGATAATGTCAAACTCTTCCTCCAGCCCCGTCACTGTCTCCACCTGCCATAATCAGTTTCTCTGAGATACGAGACCGACCATTAATCCAAATTCTTGTAATGAGAAAACAATGGCTTTGAATCGGCACCGAGCGCAGAGAAATTGGATTCTGGGGTGAGTTCAGACTCAGGACCTAAGGCTAGTTGTTTTCTCACTATCAGTCTCTGGCTTTGCCTGTCAAATCACGTTCACGGGGAAATACACGACGACTGGAGTTGGTGGTCCAGTTCAAGTGGGGATGAAATTACCGTACACGAGAAATGGAAGCGAGGGGACTTCAAAGAGAAGAAGTCCCTTTGTAATTTGACTTTATGTTTTGCTTTCTCTTGTATAAAAAAAAAAAGAAGAAGCCACACTTTTGCAAGCTCATTGAAACTAAGTATGAGCCAGTTTTCTAAGGGAACAGATCCTCTATCTAATTTTACTTTCTTATTCTGTCTATAAAATCTCAACTATTTATTTTGTGAGACTCACGCGAGGTCCACGTCGGTTCTTGATGAGAAGCTGGACCTTAGCTCGAGTGAGGGGGATGAGCTATCTGCTGGGGATGTCTCTTCGGTTGCTCTCTCAGATCCCGCTTCTGCCTCGGTTGTTCCGCCGACCGCTGAGATTTCTCTTAGGCATCCGCCGACCTCCAAGACTTCTCCTGCTGCCCGAGATGTTCATACTTCTCCTTCCGCTGATTTTTAGAGCTCACCTGGTCGGGCTTGTGACCAGGACAAATATTCAAAGAAATGTAATTCTTGTTTTTGTCCTCCCTTATTTCGATATGTCGTGTTTTTCGCATTTGTTTTCTTTATTATCGATCGGTAGGAAGGTTGGGTAAAGTCACTCATGGCCGAACGTCGTTGAGGCCAAGTGATCCAAAATTGTTTTCTTGGCGTTGTCTGGTTTCGAGGATCTTGTCCTAGTAACCTGGTCGAACGAAGTAGAGGCCGAGCGATTCGAGATTAATCTTCTCGGCTTCGCCTGGTTCCAAGGATCTTATCTTGGCAACCTGGCCGAGCGATGTTCGAGGTCGATCGATCCAAGATTCATCTTCTTAGCATCTCCTGGTTCCAAGGATCTTGTCTTGGCAACCCGGCGGAGCGATGGTCGAGGCCGAGCGATCCGAGATTCATCTTCTCGGCATCGCCTGGTTCCAAGGATCTTGTCTTGGCAACCTGGCCGAGCG
>JAOTIZ010000006.1:34113749-34124453 GCA_027123425.1 Erythroxylum panamense | reverse complement strand
GGAATTTAGTTTCCCTGAACACCACATCTCTGCTTATTTGAGTTTTGTGAACTCCTGGCTATAGGATTGGAATTTTATACTCTTTTATGCCTTCAGGATATCCTAGAAACACTCCTTTGATGGTTCTAGGTTCTAACTTTCCTTCTGTTTGGTGGATGTAGACACTACATCCAAAAGGTCTTAGGTTAGTCAAATTGGGTTTAGTTTCAGTCTATACCTCTTCAGGAGTCTGGTACTCGTTTGTTGATGTAGGCAATTTATTTATGAGGTATGTTGCTGTCTTTATGGCTTCTCCCCATAGTACTTGGGATAGGCCTAAAGACAACAGCTTGCATCTTGTCTTCTCTAGGAGTGTCCTATTAAACCTTTCTGCTACTCCATTCTGTTGAGGGGTAGCTTTAACTATTCTGTGCCTTTGAATCCCTTTCTTCTCACAGTAGTCATTAAACTCCTTGTTGCAGAACTCCAAGCCATTGTCTGTCCTCAAACACTTCAGCCTTTTTCCAGTTTGGTTCTCCATCAGTGTATGTCATTTGATGAATGCTTCTAAAGCTTCATCCTTTGACATTAGGAGATAAATATAGCATTTTATGGATCTGTCATCAATGATCGACATGAAGTATCTCTTTCCTCCCATAGTTTGTATCTGTGTTGGCCCCCATAAGTCACTGTGAGCATACTCCATGTTGCTGGTGGCTCTCCTTGCAATTTTTGGGAAAGGAGTTTTAAGATGTTTCCCTAATATACATCCTTCACAGAACTCAATTCTTTTCACAGTAGCATTAGGCATCAGTCCTTGTTGTTCAAGGTGCTTTAAACTTTTGTTTCCTGCATGTCCTAATCTTACATGCCATAGGATTGTTGAGTTCAGCTCCTTTTCTTCTATTGTTAGGTTGATTTCTGTGGTTCCTACAACATAGTATAGGCCTCCTCTCTCTATTGCCCTTATTACCACCTTTCCATCCTTGATGATTTCTCTTAAATCATCTTTGGATCTGATCTTGTATCCTTGCTTGTCAAAAATACTTTCGAATAGGAGATTCCTTCTGATTCCAAGGACATATCTCACATTGCTCAATGTCCTTATCTTTACATCATGTATCTTGATGGAAACATTACCAATGCCCTTGATATCTTGCTTCCCTGCATCAGCCATCCTTATCTTTGCTGACAAGTTCTCAAATGTAGAAAACCACTCTCTGTCGGAAGTTACATGCATTGTGCAATTTGAGTCAAGAATCCAGTCTGTTGTTGGCTCATCTGCTTCAGCTGTTAGTGCAAGGATCTCATCTTCACTAGTTGTTACAAGCTTCTCAACATTTTCAGCATCTACCTTCTCTTCTTCTTTATCTTTCTTTTTCTTCCTACAATCTCTAACAAAATGGCCAATTTTATCACAATAAAAACATTTCTTACCTTTGGCTTTACCCTTTTTCTTGTCATCATCAGTTTTCTTCTATTTGCCCTTTCCTTTAGTTTTCTGCCCACCTTTCTTTGAGCCATGTTGTGTTGATTTGTTCTCGGATTTATTGTCCAAGAACATCACTTCTGGTTCCTTCTTAAAGTGATTGTTGTCTATCACTTCCTCGATTAATGAGTCAAGAACCCTCTTTACAGTTAGAGCATCACCACTAGCATGCTTCACCACTTTTCTGAATTCATTATATTCCTGTGGTAGGGACTTTAGAATCACCACTGCTTGGTGTTCTTCAGAAATAATCTCTCAAGCAGCTTCAAGATCTTGAATTAATTTGAAAAGTAATCTAGATTGTCTTCTAAAGTTATTGTTGTATTCATCTTGAAGTTGGCAAAGTTGTGCAGCAATGTCATCTTGTTAGGTAAGCACCTTTTTGAGTAAATCTCATCTAGTTTATCCCATAGCATCTTTACTATGTTATAATCTTTCACCTTTCTAATGACAATTGGTGAAAGATGCAGCATTAGCTTACAATTTGCTAATCTTGCTTTCTTGATATTCTTTATGGGATCTTGTTTATCTTCATATGTTGCATCTATAGCTCCAAAGCACTCATAGGATTCAAGGAGGGCTTGCATATGTAATTTTCATATTGCAAAGTCCTCCTTTTTAGTGAGTACTTCCATCTCTTTTCTCACCATCTTGTAGGATCTTTGTAAAAACTTATGTTTGAGCTTTTTTGATGGATTCTTGGCTAGCAATCTAGGCAGAAACTTTAAATGGCTCTGATACCAATATGTTAGAAATCTTTGCATTATTTCTGTATAATACCTTCTGAACTGATGATAATTACTTGGCTTTGTTTTTGCAGAAATGGAAGAGGGCAAGAAAGTAAAGAAGATGCACAAAGTTTACTTGGTTTGATAGCACAAAGCTATCTACGTCCAAGGGTCAATCACACAAAATACAAGAGATTGGGTGTTTACAAAACACCTGCAAGAGTTCTATCAAACTCTCTAGTACCCACTATAATGTACTCTAGCATTCTCAATTATTTCCTCACTTGAAAACAGAAATATAGAAACTCGATTGACTTGTTGTATTGGTATTTTTCTCTGTATCTAAATGCTTGAGGCTTGGCTATATATATAGGTTTTCATATAACTGCTGCCTTCGAATGAGTTTTGACTAAGTCCAAGCATATGCATGCTTTGTCCACGTGATCCAATTAAACTTTGCCTTTGATCTTTTATCTTCATCCGTCTGACCTTTTATTATTGTGTTTAATGAGATGCTACGTTTTATGCATGTAAATCCCTCCATGCTATGCGTTTTGCTTTCTTATGTCACGTGTGTCTTGAGTTTGAGTGACTTAAGTCAAGTCTTCAGACATCCTTCAGAACCTTCGAGAGTCACCTTTTATTTCCCTGTTTATGTCTCTGCTATTCTTCTTCCTCTTTGCTTCGACTCATCATCTGTAGCTCTTGATCTATAGTGTTTCAGTGTAGATTTATGAAGAATCTTTGTGTTTCTTCACAGATTATGATGAATAATGTATTCAATGCGTATTAAATTTAAATGGCTTATGAAGATGGAAATATTACATGAGCCACATGAGAGAATGTTAGATTATTAATGTCTCATGTAATAAATGTTTAGAAAGCTTAATACCGGCATGATGGGTGTGGTAGTTAAGATGTGATTTTCTCAATAACCACTTATAAGTGTCACCTCTTTTGGTCTTATTCTGGCCTATTTAGTTGTTTCTGTCGATAACTATCAAATAAAGGAAAAATACATAAGTGAAAAAGTAAGGACAAAGAATAAAAACACGTTAAAAAATCACAAGAACCGAAGAGTCTAATTTTTGTACCGACATCAAACAATTTTATGGATCAAGTATGACAACTTTATATGTAAGAAATATATATGTTTAAGATCCTGCATAATCGTACAAGGAAAATAACATGTATGTTCTATCGTTTCAATTATAAACTGCAGAGTACGACATGAGAGTGAGGTGACGACTTACAACGTTGTGTACAGTAACGGAATCATGTTGTTGAAGCTTTTTGTAGAAAAGAAACCTACAGATGCCATGTTCAGTGAAGAGCTGAACCTCCACAAGTTACAAAAATGGCACTGCCTGACCATGTGGCGGAGATTGTGGACTCAGAAATCTTGGAAGAATGCCAGGGACCAAGTGCTAATGCCATAACGAGGAGGAGGAATATCGATGGAAATCACAAAATCATGGAATGTCTTATCGCAGTTCTCGAGATTGGAGTGGCTTGTTCCGCCAAAGTACCAAAAGAGCTGATAAATAACAGCAATGTGACAGTCCAATTGCAAAAAAGCAGGGACATTCTTCTAGGAACTGGTGTACATCGAAGACCATGAATCCTTGTTTCTCTGGAGGTGTCGAAGCTGTTGTGTTAATATTAATACTTTAAACTTGCTTTAAAGTTGGCTTTGTTTTCTCTGTTTGTTGCTAGAAGGGCTTAGGTAAGGTTTTAATTTCTTCCCAATTAATAATTCTGTAGTAATACATTTATCTTATGTAACAACTTTATGAATATTATTACGTTTAAATAGTACAAATAATATTTTTAGATTCCAAACCTTGATTAATTTGATTTAACTTTCTCTGTAGCATTTTCAGAAATCAATGTATGACTTCACAAATTCTTTACAACATGAAATCACTTCAATGTCCTTCTTTAGAAGATTGAGGTAACTTGAAAGGATTGACAATGTACAAGAACGAGTTCAAAGGATTGACGTTACCTAACAATCAAGCAGTTGGAGGAGGTACCATTACGGGTGAAGAAATCTTGCGCAGCTTTTGGCAAGTGGACATGGATTATTCTAAGTGGGTTGACCTTCTGGTCTTGTTATCGATGGCTGTGGCTTACCATCTCATATTCTTAAGGATTATAAAGTTTACAGAGAAGGTTAAACCCATTATTAGAGCTTTTTTGGCTGGTCAATCTAGACCAGCAAGACCAATCCCTGAGAATATGTATTCCTTGCCTTTATATCAAGCAAGTTCTTAGGTATTGTCAGGAATAGGATCATTACTCAGGAACATATATTGGTATTGCCATCTTTTTTTATATACTTTCCTTACGAGTGTTTAGATTGTATGGTTAATTTGTAATTGGACCTGTTGATTTATAAGTTCAACATATGTTGTGTTTTTGGTTGAAATTAATTAAGCAAAAATACGTAAATTAATCTAGTATATCTAAATTGTTTTTGATTTGATGAACATTTTAATTTTTTCTTAATTTATGTCAAATTTTAAAATGAGTAACAAAATAAAAAATTAAATCTTTTATCTTGCTCAAGATTATTAGAATTTCAAAATATGTCGAGAATTTATTAAATTAAGACAATTCAAGTTTTTTTTTCAATTGAGATTAACACAAATTAGCCCTATACATTTTTTAAAAAAATTATATTAAGAGAGAATGAGAGGAATCAATTCCCAGCCAAGGATGGCAATAAGTAGGGCTAAGCTTGTGCTTGTCCAAACTCCAACTTGATCTAAAATTCTATATTCGAGTCTAAATCTAATTTGAAGTGAAGTTCGAGTTCGAACTCGATCAAGATTTTTTTAATTTTTAAAAATTGAAAATAATATCAATTTATTAAAATAATGATATTTTATATAAAATTTTCGAATTTCAAATTAAGCCTGACAACCCAAACTCAATATCTGATTAAAGCTTGAATATTTTTTTAAAAAGTCCAAACTCTAACTCCACCTTAAGTCAAATCCATTGATTTAAGATCGGAACAAACAGATTAGATTTTTCTGTCAACTCTAGTCCTAGCACACAAGTCCAGTTTCTGTAGCAGAACGCAATGTTCAATCGCTATCAAGAAGGTTGACTCACTAGTTTCACACAAGAGACGGTGGAAATTTTGTGAAATGTGTTTTCTACGGGATCAGATCTCCTGTTTCGATTATGGTATTCCAATTATGTTCTAAGGGGGTGCTTGTTTGAGGGGTATGAGAAAAGAGGTATGGGTATGGAATGAAAATTGATGCTTGGTATGAGCCTATCATTGAAGACCTAAGAGTTTCATTCCTTAGTTTTGGACAATCTTCCATTCCTCTCATAATCTAGAGGAATGGGAGAGAGGAATGGGAGGAATGAGAGGAATAAGTTAAATAAATAAATAATTACATTATAATTAATTAAAATATTGTAATCAATTAATTAATTAAAATATAATTATTCATTAATTAAAGTATTGTAATTAAAATTATATTGTAATTAATTAATTAATTACAATATAATTAATTGAAATATTAATATTATTTATTTAATTACATTATATTTAATTAAATTATTATTATTAATTAAATTATAACTATTCATTAATTAAAATATTATTATTACACTGTAATTAATTAAAATATTCTAATTAATTAATTAATTAAAATATAATTATTCATTAATTAAAGTATTATAATTAATTAATTAATTAATTACAATATAATTAATTAAAATATTAATATTATTTAATTAATTACATTATTTTTAATTAAAATATTATTATTAATTAAAATATAACTAATTAAAATATAACTATTCATTAATTAAAATATTAATTAATTAAAATATTATTATTAATTAATTAATTACAATATAATTAATTAAAATATAATTCATTTTGTAATTAATTAATTACAATATTTTTTACAATTCAATCACTATCAATAGTAATAGTAATGATAATCAATCATTCTTTTTAACCAATCATCATAATTATAATGATAATATTTATTTTTATTCTTATTACTATTCTCGGTGCTAACAAACGCCTCCTTAGTTAAAAAACGTTAAAGGGAAGGGAAATGCATTACGAGTGGTGAACGTTCACTCTTAATACGTCAAAATTCCTATCTACTTTACTGTTTGAATGTCATCAGATTGCGTTCTGTTCCATGGCCCCTTGTGGCGTTGCAAGTCGAGTGAATGACTCCAGATTTCTTGGCTGCCAAGGCTTGGCTTATCTAACTTTGACTGCAATAGGAGTCTGACCACCATTGTTTTATTGGGGATCGTCGACCTGCGGCCTCGAAACGACCTTCTAACATACAACTCAAACTTAACCCAAAGTTAGTTCATCTCAAATTATGAAACTTAAGATCAAAACCATATTGTTTTAAAATTAGGAAAATCAGGCTTCAAATCGACCTCTTAAATTTTAACTCAACTAAGTCTAATAAGTTGATTTCAACTAGGAATCACAATAAGTTGGGCCGGTCGTGAGCTCTATCAAGCTTGAGATACAGGCTTTAGCTCAAGTCCGAACCCGAGCTAAACCAAGTTTGAAATAATTAGCTTGAAATTTAGTTTAAAAAATTAAAAATAGAAAATAATATTTTACTTATAAGAGACTAGGCTTAAGCAACCCAACCCAAAGCCTAATTTTTCAGGAAATTTGGATCTAAAAATTGACTTCTAGTTATGGCTTGACAGGATAGGTTAAGACAAAGCCGAATTTTCATATCTAATTTTAAGGTTGAATTGGGTCGATCTAAATTTGTTATCTTTATATTTTACTTAAATTTTTATTTAAAATGTTGAGTAAGTGATAAATTGTTTAACATATAATTTTTAATGTTAAATCATAATTCTTAAAATTTTAAATATTTAAAAATTAGTATTATATAAATTGATTATCCTTTTTTTCTAGAGTTTAATTTACTTAATGGTGCAAATTTGACCAGATTATGCAAAATCACTACTTTGAACAAATAAAGTCGGTAGTAAAATTTTGACAAAATGTTCTAGAAGATAATTTGTAATGTTATTTATTCAACATGTGCCTGAATTTATTTATATTTTCTTTTTTAAATGTTAAAAAAGGTTTCATATATTAATGAACTTCTTCCGATTCTTACAAAACGAGGAGCTTTATGTATTAAGGTACGTTCACTTTTTTTTCAAATTAAAAAAAATAAATATTGAAATAATCGATAAAGTTTTTTTTATAACCCGCAAAGTGGAGAGTTACGTGAAGATGCGTTGACTTTTTTTTACCTTCTCAAATTAAAAATATATATTTTTTTACACACATGTAAGTTATTATTACTTAATGCAATTAACTTAAAATTTCTTTAAAAATAATTATTAAATATAAATAAATTTTATAAATACTTCACAAATAATGTGTCAAAAAGAAAATACTTCCCAAATAATAAGTTAAGGACGGTTGAAATTTAATAAAACCGTGTAAAAGAAGGACGGCGCTTTGAAAAAGCAGATGCTGACTTAGTCTCGTTTCCACGGTCTCAGGAGTCCTCATTTTTCAATTTTCACCATCCCTTCAATCTTCCTCGTTTCTTCTCAAACACAAGCAAACATGAATATTACTACTACTACTACTTCTTTTCTATTTGACACATACATCACCAACTTCCATAACCAACCCAGAAACTTTGTTTCTTCTCTCACTTTTGATCCTCCCGATGGCCTCTTTTGGCAACTCTACGTCGCTGATCCCCGACTTTCTCTACTCTCCCCATGTATCCTCCAGGAACTTGGCTTTGATGAACGTCAACCATGGCGACGCTGCAACGTCCAGTGGTGGCCCTCCGTCAAAAGGGTTTGTGATTCCGGCACCCAGTGAGAAGATGGAGTTGTTCTCGCCAAAATATTATGCGGCATGCACGGCCGCTGGGATGTTGAGCTGTGGACTTACTCACACGCTTATCACTCCTCTCGATCTCGTCAAGTGTAACATGCAGGTCTTGATTTTTGCACTTACGTGCTTGTTTGCGTTATTGTTTTCCTGCTGCAAAGTTTTGGTCCCTCTGTCATGCTTTTCTAATTCAGGGAATTGTGTTATAATCTCATGCATGGAAAGATAGCTTTAAAGAAGTTCTAGTCGATTTCAGTTTATAAAACACTTCTTGATCATTCGATCGTCATATTCATGGAGTCTGAAAGTTGTGATTTTTAAGGGTCTTCTTCATGACCGTATTATTAATTTTGAATTATTTATCTCTTCGTCGGCTGTTAATTGTTTGGTCATTACGTCTCGACCTGTCTGAATCATAGGAATTTGAAATATGATCCTTTCTTTGTTTGAATCTTCTATGCATTGTGAAAAAGGCACCAATCGTTTTTGCTATTTTAGCTGGTCAATATTTTGAAAAATAGGGGAATCCCACATTCACCCGGCATTTGACCTATCCTCCAAGCGTACTGGAAGATGACGTGCAAGAAACAATTTAGCTAAATGACAACTGCCCAAATGCTAACTTTTGATGTGATTGATGGTTTCAGATTGATCCAACAAAGTACAAGAACATTTCATCTGGGTTTGGGGTCTTGCTAAAGGAACAGGGGCTTAGAGGTTTGATTAGGGGATGGGCACCTACTTTGATTGGATATAGTGCTCAGGGTGCCTGCAAATATGGATTCTACGAGTACTTCAAGAAGTACTACTCGGACATAGCTGGTCCTGAATATGCTGAAAAGTACAAAACCTTGATATATCTTGCTGGTTCAGCGTCAGCTGAAGTGATTGCTGATGTTGCCCTCTGTCCCTTTGAGGCTGTTAAGGTTCGTGTTCAAACCCAACCTGGATTTGCTCGGGGCTTGTCCGATGGATTTCCCAAGTTTGTCAAAGCCGAAGGTTATTCAGGGTACGGCCTACCTGCAAAATAATTGTTTCGCTTTTTGGTTATTTATGATGCTCTCTGTGAAGTTGCATCCACTCTCTTGCTTGAGTTGATAAAATAGTCGACTTTGTGCAGGCTATTCAAAGGGCTTACTCCACTTTGGGGACATCAGATTCCATGTAAGCTATATCATTTGTGATTTATATAATATGTGTTTTGCTTATAACAAAGTTTCTGAGGTGATTCATATCCTGGTTTGTTACAACTGATTCCGAGTTTGCAATTGCTTAAGTCTTTGCTGCTATCTTCTTTGATAGTCATTCAAATGGAGAAAACATCCCAATGTCGATTGACACTGGAGTCAAAGCATTTTGTAGTGAATAGAACATCATCTTTTCTTCATGTCAAGATTTTATCTGAATGTTAGTATTAATTTGCTGCAGATACAATGGTGAAGTTTGCTCAAAATTATGGTCATGATATTTTGGGTTAGCTGTTCGTTGTGCTGAATGGTTCCTTGCATTGCAATTGCCCTGTTCCACATTCAACTGTTCTGTTTACCAGTGGTGTTTAAACCATCTTTATTTTGTCTGTTGCTTTTTATTATTCTCATTATGCACATATTTGGTTTGACTGTTTTATTGCCTTTTCTTGTTTGTTTGCATTCTTGGACATGAAATCTGATGGTGATTTAAATTGTTAGTATGTTGCAGAAGGCATTCATATATGTTTTCCACAGATATTTCGTGGTGACTAGAATATGATAATATTGTGTAAATGACTTAAAAAGTATTATCTTCCATGTTTAGGCGATTTATGTTGTTTTACCTACACTGCACTTGTACACTTTCTATATTCAACTTATAGATGTTTGTACTTCTTCGCCCCATTCCTTCCAAAGAAGTAAACAAACAAGGTAAAGTTTAGTGACCTTCCTTTGGCAACTTTGTGTTTAATAACACAGGAGAGCTGTAATTAATTGATCTACTGCTAGTTTGCATTGAAATCCTTATTTTCAGCTTTAAAATGGAAGTTGGGAGATGCAATTATGACACTGAATTTCTTACATGTATAAACTCTTCCAATTTTCCAACTAGGTGGCAGAAGAGCTGACAACAGCATGTTCCCTGAAGTCGATAGCTCTTAGAAAGTACGTGAGGACTATCTCTTTTAAGATAAACATAAAACCATGAAAAATGGACATTCATTCTTGAAATTTTGTATAACGCCTTTACCTTCTGTTCATCCTATTAGACTAAGTGCTTCTCAAGATAACCTTCATCGTTCTCCATCTCCTTACCATCTTCATAATAAGTTGATTATAATTCTTCCTCAAACTCGGTTCAATTCAACTTGTGTTGAGGATAAGTAAAAGAAACATGACTCCTCTCTCTAAAAGTGAAAAGGACCTGGTCTAAGTAGGAAAATATGACGAATTTAGTCTAATTAGAAAAATATAGCAAAATTAATGTTTTGGGGTGAGAAATTTCATACGTCCATAATTATTTTGTATTAGAAAAACAGTAATTTCAATTCCTGCATCAGTTCCCCAATTGCATAAACCTTAATCATTGTGATTCCATGTATATGCTTACGAATCCTGTGATATTATTCTGGTAATAATGATGGCTGTGGATGT
>JAOTIZ010000006.1:34083440-34094072 GCA_027123425.1 Erythroxylum panamense | reverse complement strand
CCGCTGAGCATGACAGCATGGAGCATATTTCACATGTTTTGGATTTTGACTTATTTGTATTATGCATGACCGAGTATTTTTGTGGAATTTTATTTTGAGATTATTATGGCATGTAGCCCCGGGTTTTGGGGTGTTTAATTCGTGTGTATAATATTGTGTATGAATTGCATGTGTGAATCGATTTTTGTGCGAATGTTGGGATCGGGTCTGACGCTGTGGGCCGCCCGTTGGGGGCGCAGCCAGAGGGGCCGCCTCGGGAATCGGGTTCCGGGGCCCGAGCCCAACATATTCCTTCCAAAAATGCCCTTCACTTATAACGACTTTCTCATTTTTCCCTTATTTTGTCTCATATGGCTCTACACTTACAAGCCTATTATAAATTAATCTAACTTAATCCTAACCCTTCATTCTAATTTCAAATTTCAAATTCCCATTCATACTTGCTAATTTCAAGACTCAACTATTAAAAATAAAATAAAAAAATATATATAACAATTAAAGCAAAAATAAAGAATAAATAAAGTAAACGAATAAATAAATAAATCAATAAAAAAAATTAAAAAAATTCGGGGCCCAACAATTTCACAGCCTACGATGGAGATGAATCATCTGCATTGTATATATGGGAAAGGTAGATATGACGGCTTGAGTTAGGGTGAGTTTTCCTGCAAAAGACAAAAGGTCGGCTGACCAACCTGAAAGACGCTATTGGACCTTGTCTAGGACATGTTGATAAGTTCTTTTGTTGACTTTCTCACATAGGGTAGGAACTCTAAGGTAGCGTCCAAGGTCGTTTGTCTGCTTAAAGTCTAAATCTCTGCTTAAGTGTCTTGCCATCGACTGTTGGACATTCTTGGAGAAAAAACACCGAGATTTTCCTTAGCTAACCCGTTGTCCTGAGGCTGAGCAAAAAGTGCTCAATATATCTCGAATTATATGAACTTGATCAATAGAGGCCTCTGAGAACAATATGAGATCATCTGCGAAGAATAAATGGGATAGATCCGGTCCCCGTCGACTTAGTTTAATAGGGTTCCACCTTCTTTGGGATACTAAGTGTGTTATTAAATGGCCCAATCCTTTTATACATATTACAAAAAGGTTGGGTGGTAGCGGGTCTCCCTGTCGGATACCTCGGGTAGGCTTAAAAGCTTCGCTGAGCTCTCCATTCCAATTCTCTTGTATCAAAATTGAAGAGACACATTTAATGATAAGATGAATCAAAGAAGCTGGAATTCCAATGTCACTAAGAGTCTCTTTAATGAAATCCCACGACAACCTATCATAAGCTTTCTCTAAGTCTACTTTTATTGCAAGTATTCCTTTTTTCCAGACTTTTGTCGCATGGTATGAATGACCTCTTGGGAAATAATAATATTGTCAGTAATCAATCTTCCTGGCATAAAGATACAATGAGTTGGAGCTACGAGTTCATCTAGCTGAGGTTTAAGGCGATTCACGATAATCTTCGTAATCGCCTTGTAGAGCACTGACCATAAAGCAATTAGCCTTAAGTGAGTGATTGACATTGGGGAAGGGGTTTTGGAAATCAGGACCATAATCGTACGATTTAGCTCATCTTCCCGTAAATGATGGCTAAAAATTTTCGAGATAAAGAGTGACAAAGAAGTCCCTACAACATCCTATTGAGTTTGATAAAAAAGGGTTGTAAAACGGTCAAAACTTGGTGCTTTATTGGGTGCCATATCAAAGAAAGCCTTCTTAACCTCTTCTAAATGAATAGGACTTGTCATGTCAGTTGTTGCCTGGTGGGAGAGAGGTGGAAATTGCCCTCTAATAGGAAACGCCTAGGTAGTGGTTTGTTCAGACGTGTAGAGGTTCTAAAGGAAGTTTTTTTTCTATCCTTTGGATACGAGCAGGGACCAAAACAATGAATCCATTTTCATTCTTCAGAGTGCTGATTCTCATCCTTTGTTGTCTGGTTGTTGTAATAGTGTGGTAGTATTTGGTGTTTCTGTCTCCTTGGCCTAACCATTGGCTTCTCAAGCGTTGATGCCAATAAAGCTCTTTTTGGCAGAGTGCTTGTTCTGGTTCAGTACATAAGTAATCCTCGAGATCTCGTAGGGAGTCCGAAGGATTGTCTTCCATTGTTTTTTGTATGCCTTGTAGCCGAGCCATAAGCCTTTTTTCTGATGAAAAATATTCCCAAAGATGGTCTGGTTCTAATGTTGGAGTTTTTTTGATACCTCCTGAGTGTCCTAGGGATATTGGTAATTTTAGGATTCCAACTGTCTTCCACTAGGCAGGCAAATCTGTTGTTCATTAACCAAGCCGATAGAAAATTAAATGGTTAGGTACTTGGTGGTTGGTGATTGCTTAGAGGCAGGGTAACCAGAAGTGGTCTATGGTCAGATTTGAGGAAGGGTAGGTGGGTTATTGTAGTAGGTTGGAAAACCGACTGCCAGGAATTAGACCATAGAACATGGTCCAGTCGGGCAAAAACTTGCCCTTTTCTCCACGTGAAACATGGTCCTAAATACCCAAGATCGTGCAGGCTACAGTCTTGAATAGACTATCTGAAAGGCATATTAATAACTTAGTGGAACCTCGATCCTCCTTGTTTGTCTTGGTGTTCTAGTTTGACGTTGAAATCCCCTCCCAAGATCCAAGGCTTGGTGGTGGCTTAAGCAATTGTATGTAAATTGTTCTATAAAAAGTGTTGTAAAGTATATTGGGGAGTGGCGTAAATAGTTGTGAAGTTGAAGGACTTGTGATTCCACTTAATGTTGGCATGGATAAATTGACGGTGGGCTAATAAAATTTGAACTTCAATGTCGAGGTTCCAAAGTAACCATATCCCTCCTAAGAATCTTTCTACTTCCACTCTGAATGATTGGGAGAAACCTAAGCTTCGAATAACCTTCAAAGCCTGTGTGCCACTAATTCACAGTTTAACCAAGACAACTAAAATGGGGTTGTGCATTCGAATATAATTTTTGAGGATAGGCTTGAAGGACTTGCCTCCTGCCCCCCGAACATTCCAAATGAGTAAAGAAATAGAGAAAAATTAGTAAAGGGGCAGCTCGAATATGCTAGGGTGATTTCCATCTCTTCCATCTGCATGTTACTGTGCATGGAGTGTAGTATTTGCTCTGTCATCAGTGAATCTTAGATAGTTGTTGTCTCTGTGTTCGAAGCCGAGGCCTGGCCAGGGTTTGGTGGTCTGTCTAGGGCAGCAAATATTTGGTGTTGGATGTGGACGGGATAGACTTTGTACATGACCCATGCAAGTCCTCATCCATATCCCTGTCCCCTTGTCTTCGTGCGTCGTCAGTATGAAGGAACTATCTTGGATCACCACCTCTTAATGAGAGGGGATCATGTTGCTACATGGTGTGGTTTGTTCTGTTGTGGCTTTGCAGGCATTGACGTTGGGCCTGTGTGGATCATGGTTTTGCTTGGGTGGGCTGATAGTGGCTTGGATTTAATAGTCAGTTGTGGACTGGGTTCGGTTGGTTTGGGCTGTCTGGTGAGGTTACTAATTGAGGGCCTATCTTTTCTTGTATTTTTCCCCTACTTTGCGTATCTAGTTATCAGCTGGGAGTGGGTTGGCAATAAGGACAAGGTGGGATTGTCGCGCTAGGGTTCCTCCTCAGTTCGAAGAAAGACGTTGTGAGATGTGGGTGTATCATTGTTTGTCAGTGTGGTGTACCTCAAGCCCCTCGACAACTCGTAATGGTTGTTCTCTTGTTCTTGTTACTTTTCGAACCATCTTTCACTTATCAATTGTTTTCTCAATTGTGGCGTGTTGATTGTTCGCTTTTTACTTGGTTTTATTTTGATCATCTGAATTGCTTGGAACAAATTTCTGAGAGGTGCCGTAGAAATCAAAACTCTACGTATCTTTATTCTATCAAATTGTTGTCGATCTTTCCGCGGAACGCATTATTAGGTCTAAGATATGTATGAATTTAGACAATCCAAACTCGAACTTAATTAGCTAAGACCAGGCCGACCCATTATCTTCTGTAATTGATTTGTGAAATAATTTATTAAATTAATATATAAAAAAGTAAAAATGTTCATCATTCAGTAATGAAATGGACAAGTCTATGGTACAATTTTTAAATATATTCTTATTAAAAATTTTTGGTCCCTCCCTTTCAAAATGTTATTCTCTGAGCATTTATTTTTGGGGGGATGAGAGAGATGGAGAAATTAATGAGACAAGACCAGTCAAATGTTGGTGGTCTTTAAATAGCCTTGATGTAGAGGCCCTCTTAGATTGCCATAGAACGACTTTTCTAGACTGCTACTTCTGGCTGCCTCCAAACTCCAACCTCCATCGTCATCTTCCCACCTTTCTCTTCCATCACTTTCTTGAAACCTTTCAATTTCCTAATCCCAAAGCTCCATCAAATGTCGGCCTTTCCATACCAACACTACCACCCTTTTCTTCTGGACTCAGTGTTCATGCAAAACACGTCTGTTAAGAACATGACCGGTTTATTGGATGATGAAAACATCAAGAACAACTGCTTTCCTCAAGTTTACCCTCTTGAATCTCTTTATGGAACTCCTCTTGTTGCTAAATTTCAGGAAGCTAGTCATATTGATCACAACTCTAAGGTTGTGATAAGTGATACTGAGACTTCTGTTACCAAAAAACAGAGCACAGACTCTTCAACTATAGTGGACAAGCTTGAAAGTGGTGAGCAAGTCACTCAGAAGGTGACTCCCATGAACAGGAAGAGGAAGCGTGCAAATGGGTCATTCTTGACCTCTGCTCAATCGAAGGTAGGCCATCGTGAAGTCCATACACACATAAGAATTCCATCTCATGATGATATGCTTTTTCATTGGTCTTTGGTGTTTTTTATTAGGATGCTAGAGAAGGGAAAAGCAAGAACCATAAGAAATGTAATGATGTTATGAAGGAAGCTGAGAAGCAGCCAGAAGCCCAGAAAAAGGATCAGAAGAAAGCTACTGAAGAGCCTCCAACAGGCTACATTCACGTAAGAGCAAGGAGGGGTCAAGCAACAGATAGTCACAGCCTTGCAGAGAGGGTGCTTTTTCTTCACCAAAACCTTAAACTTTCATGTTCCCATATAAGAAACTTCAAATATTTCCAAGTCCCTGCATAATATTCCACCAAGTCATGTCTCATTAACAATGTCCATGAATAACTTTCAGGTAAGACGAGAGAAGATCAGTGAGAGGATGAAGACATTGCAGCGACTTGTTCCTGGTTGTGACAAGGTTGCTGTTCAGTTCCCTGTCTTAATCTTGTCTTTCCCCATTCCTTTACTTTGATTTATATACATGACAGCTTAACGTGGCACAGGTGACTGGCAAGGCCCAAGTGTTGGATGAGATCATCAATTATGTCCAGTCCTTGCAAAATCAAGTGGAGGTAAACCTAACAATTTCTATTAAGAAGCTGTATCTTTGACTAGTTGTAGTTGCTGTATTGAGGTGTGATCAGTGTTAACTCCATTATGTCTTGTCATTTTCCCAGTTCCTGTCCATGAAGCTTGCTTCTGTTAATCCCTTGATATGTGACATTCGAATGGATCTAGATCCTTTCATAATCAGACCTGAGGTAAAAATAGTGTCTGTAACTTATCTGGATTAAGATTAAATACACATACAAGACTAAATCTGATTTGATCTGTGAAAAATTTTTCAGAAGTTGAGTGGCATGGAATCACCTCCGCCATGTGTGCAACAATGCAGCCCCAACCAATCTGCAGCTTTTGCTGATGCAACCACTATTCTAGCCACCAGTTCTACCAGCAACTTTGCCGCTGTAAATAACTATCCTCTTATTGATAGTTCAGCTTCACTTTTACTTCAAGGTCAAAGAGCTAGTGTCAGTGAACTAATCACCAAGGTATGCAAGTTCACCTGTGTGGTTTCTTGAGAAAACATTGATTAAGTATCAACCATAACCAAGTTAGATTATCTTCTGACGAGTTACAAATGCAAAATCTCTCAGGATAGTGGTAGTCTATTATGGGATGTGGAGGACCAAAGGCAGAAACTTCTCAATCCATTCAGCCATGACCTGTGTTCTTTTCACTAAAACAATAAACAAGAGCAGCCCTACAAGTATCTGGTAATCCCCCATGTCCTGTCTCATGCAACTATAGCAAATAAACATAAATTATATATTGACAAACAAAATAATATGTGCTTCTTACTTATGTCCTAGACTAATAATTTATTTTTAATTTCCAGCTTGCAAGGAGGTGGAAAAAGCCAGCGAAAGGGTGACTTGGGAAGATGAGAAGAAAGTACTTGTGTTATAAGCATATGTTCCAAAGTATGGTTATCTCTTCTTTAGCTGAAACCACCTGTTGCAAGTGCAATAGTGTAAAGAGTTCTTAAGTGGAATCTAAACATGAATAAAGGGCAGCCAAAATCAGTGGATGGAGAAATCAGAGAACATGTACAACCGACCAAATAAGACCAGATCTTTTTGTAGATCCCTTGTTCCTGTCCATTTTGACCCCTTTCAAGTCTCTAATGCACAAATTCCAAGGTTCCTGTGTGGTTGTTAAGACAGGACACGCCTTTTCATGTAGAGAGTATAGTATTCAAAGTAACTATGCACTTTTTCCCATGTAGAACATAGTATTTAAATAACCTCGTGGGATTGAATTATTATGGATTCAGTTATTCTGTTATTACAGTTATTTTTACTGTTCTTTCCTCCCCTCTCTTTCACTCACTATGTATTGATAGAGAGAGTGAGAGGTTAGCTAGGTTGATGCTGTAACTAAACTTATTATGACTAGTTATGCAGTTGTTGTTGGTGACTTTTGTTCGAATCTTCCAAGTGTTTTGGCATTTAAGGTGTTGATATTTACTGCAAATTGAAATCAGTTATTAACTGCAAGCATCTACAAATTGGATCTGTTTTTCCTTCAGCTTCATATCTTACCACTCTATTGAATGTCACTTCCAAGTTTCATGTTGCAGCTAGCTAGCTAACTTGGATAATAACAACTTAACCTTTCAGTGTGTGCTAAACTAATGAAAAAGTTGTTCTTCAGTCCTGAAACAATGTGATATGGATGCTAAATCTGAAACCTGACAGCTCAATTTGGAAATTAGTAGCTGATTGAAATCGTCAAGCCAGTATTTTAAGGCAAGCAGTCAGGAGAATCCTTTGCCTTAAAGGAAATAATTTAAAGTTGAAACAAGAATTTGTACTTGTTTTTCATATGAAATGACAAGCGACAGCAGCTACTAGTTACTTGTCCATTCACTTGTCTGTCAAGTTAAAGAACCCAAAATATCATTAGAACCTTAAAAACAATTAATCTAAATGTAATCCATCATTATCCTATGTAATGACATAAGTAGATGTCTTTAAAATGATTGCCCCATCATTTGTAATGATATGATTACTATTTCTTATCAAAAGCTTTTAACACCTTCCATTCATTTTTCCTTTTTCTGGTTTTTAAGTTGCTAATAGCTACTGTAAACACAGACAATCCATGTGCTTCTTGTGCTTCTCCTTTTCCTAGTCCTGGCCCACATGTTTAGGTTCTATCTTTCATATAATTGAGTCGTGTTGCACAAATGGTTCAATCTTTTTGTTTTACCTTGTCTTGTCCCATCTCCTGCACAGCTTAAAAAGAGCTGACAGCTAGCTCTGGAAGTAACTAGTTACACCTTGTTTGATCTTTTTCCTTTCACCTTCCTGCAGGCTACAACTTTTTGAGCTTTCCTCTAGAAATGGTTCAAGTGTTGAAGTTGGTCCCTTTACAACTATTCAAAACACATTCAAAAAGTAACATATATCGCATTAAATATTCACATTGATCACAAAAGTGGAGGATGATTAATGCTGAACAATGATGATCAATCAATGGCAGATGAGGCCCACCAGTATGACTTTAGTTCGGCAAGATGGGCAATCAAAACTGGATGGCAGAGAGGTCACGGTTCTTCTAACATATGGTGTCACAGCTACGTGAAGCATAACTAAATACGTACTTACCATGTTTGCTTACTTGCTTGGATATGTCAACTGGATGATGTTAGAAATTGAAGTTTTGGCAATGATGGAACAACATTGTAGCTCACCAACTCATCATTTTCTTCATTTGGGATCATTTATGCTTGTGTTTTTCCATAAATTTCCAAGTCCTACTTGGGTCACTATGTTCATCGTTCATCAAACGTTTGCATTATTGACATTTATTAACTTCCCATTTTCCTTTGGCCATCTTGGCCATACTTTCCAAGTTAGGAAGAACATCATCTAGTCTTTTATTACAGAACTTCGGAACTTGGCCAGAAATTAAAGATGAGGCCGAACTAATTGTTACCTTCCACACACGTTCCCAAAAATCCAGGAAAATTTGCGTCTGACTATGATCATCCAATTCAATTGGAACAACTGTTCTGTTCTAAAGTAACAGAGACAACGTCTTTCCTTACAACAAAGCTCTGATATCCTCTAAATCTTTCCCTTTGATGTGTCAGTGTCCATAGATTAGAGATAACATAAACCCCATAACTTTCCATAAAGCTTAAGGTTCATGAAATTATACCACTTGCCTCAGTCCACCTCATACACAATGATCCAAATACGAATCCAACATTTTCTTTTCCCCGAATATATGGCGCTCCAGGTTCACTCCATTCGAAGTTCTGCCACGAGAGCATATCCTGGTGATTTCTCTTCACTGTATCATCATAACAAATAGACGTGCATGACCCATCCTGATGTTTAATGCTACTTGACAAGCCCTCTAAAACATGATACGTGTCTGCTGCATTTTCTTTTCATATTATAAAGTTTTAACAGTTCTATACCACAAACTCAGTTTACATTGCTCTAAATCTAATTAACATGAAATGTCCTAAAAGCTCAGTTGAATGCCCAGCTAAGTCGACATATACTTATGGTCCCTTTGTCTTCAGTTTTGGTCTGTCTTTCACTGACTAAGAAGTCTCACCATTAAAGTTTGACTTGATGGCTAATAGAATATACCCTACACCTCCAACGAAGCTAAGGTTCCATGAATGTGTCTGTATGTATGTACGTATGCATGGACCATCTCCTGATGAAAAATGCTAGGCAAAGAGGTCTTGTAATAAGTTTTTCTTTAATTGATCATTAATTCCTAGAGATCACATAATTTGGAGTTATGTTTCAACGACCAAATGTACTTGTACTAAACAACAAAAGGGTATGCAACCACAAGAGATCTTCCCATCAGCTTGCATGTCTCTGATCTCTTGACTTTCTCGTTCTTAGTGTAGATGTAGTTCTTAACTTGAAGATAAGGACGTGAACAAATGTATATCATATTCACATTTGGAGAGGGACCATTGTAGCGAAGATCATGTTTGGGACGGTGCAGCCTATGGTGGTGAAAGATGGGGCCGGCCGATCGATCTACCGGGGACCCACCCCCACTTTCCGGCTGGCAACGGAGGAGCAAGCCCGCATGGCAAGGCCCTCCCCTCTTGGCAAATTGAATTGCAGTGTTTCTTTTGTCTAGCAAGGAATAATAGAGATAATAAACAAAGATACATTCATGAAGGTGACATTGATTTTGTTTTTGGTCATGTCCTCATCTTCTTTGTTTGCTAAGTCATGTGCTGTCCCTAAGATGGTCTTCAAGAGAGTTTTGTTCCCACTTGTTTTGTGTCTCCAGTCTCTACTCTCCACTCGTTAGTTTTCTTCCCTATTATAATCTATACATATACATACATAACAAAACAGGAGGTTGGCTTATAATACTAGAACCAGAGAGGATATTGATATTTATTTTTTAAAATAAATAAAGATACTTTAAAAATAGTCTTTATTTAGAAGAAATTTAATATTAAATAATCTTAAAATATTTTGCATCATGTATAAGTTTTTATTCTTATTGTGTAATTCTATTATCATTAGTAATTTTCACTAATTTATTCATAACGAGATAACATGGAATTTAAGTGCCCTATTTTAATTAGGATGTTCCAAGATTTAATAGAATAAGGTTGAAACTGATTAGAGAATCTGATCCGGACAATACATACTTAAAGTAGTTCTTCAATACGACAAGAGTGGAACTCTCTTAAGGTAGCAGGGGAAGGCAGTATCAGGGGACTTCTTATCTGATTCATCTTTTGGTTTCTGAATGTTTCCTGTTGGCATCTATGGTATGAATACACATGTGGTATTTGTCCTATCTTGCCAACTTGTCGCAACACAAAATGGGTCTTCCAAGTACCTTATTTACACTCCTATCCGATCCAATTGTTTTTCGGTTTGGAAAATCAAAATGGTTAAAATTGTTAATTATATTTGAGATTTCATACCATATGTGGCAGCTTATACTTTAAGCTTATCTAAGTTTTTGAAAAAGAATCCACCACCTTGGACTCATGAACAAACAGAGGTCGTCCAGCATCTAAAGCAAATTTGTTAGGATCTTCCTCATTTAAACATTTATTTTTTCAAAAGATTAATATCAACTTTATTTTTTAATCCTACAAATGATGAATAAAATGAGTATTAACATTATACAAAGTAAAGTAAACTGTATATTTTATTTTTAAGGATTTCATAAAATTTTAAGTTTGATCCTAACAATTATATATAGTATCAATCAATTTAACACTAAGTATAGTTTATCTAAATTATTTTAACAATAA
>JAOTIZ010000006.1:34055226-34067754 GCA_027123425.1 Erythroxylum panamense | reverse complement strand
GAATCGATATTTGTGCAAATGTTGGGATCGGGTCCGACGGTTCGGGTCGCCCGTCGCGGGCGCAGCCCGAGGAGCCGCCTCGGGATTCGGGTTACGGGGCTCGGGCCCAACAGACATGATGAGTGTGGTAGTTAAGAGGAGGTTTTCTCAAAACCACTTATAAACGTAGCCTCTTTTAGTTCTATTCTTCCTGATTAAGTTGCTTCTGTCGATAACCATCAAATAAGGAGAAAACACAGAAATGATAAAGAGAGGAGAAAGAATAAAAACACATAAGAGAATCAACATCAAATCGAATTTATGGATCAAGGTACCATAATTTATAAGTAGGAATTATATATGTTTAAGGTCCTGTGTAATTGCATAATGAAGAGAAAGTTTACCAGCCTAAACCTAACCCAACTTGACTCAACTTGAATCGAACTCAACAAGTTTGGACTGATTTCGTTAGGTTGCAAATTGGGATAATAATTTTTTTAAAAAAATATTGAGTTTTAAACCAAACTCAAATTAGGGCTTCAATGATTGGCTTGACTATAAATAAAGTAAAAAGAACTCCAGCCATTATTTTCTTCTTTACATAAAACTCTCTCACTCTCAAGAACTGTCTACGTCCTTCAAGAAACTATCAATTGAAGATCATCATCTTTTTACCTTTTTCTGATATAATATTCTATATGCATTCACTACAAGAAAAGCAAGAATTAGCGACGAAAAATTATCGACAGAAAATATGCAGTTGTAAATGAGCGATGGAAAATCCATTTCTGTAGGTAAAATTGACGGGAAAATTCTTATTTAGTGACAATACTAATATTCGTCGCTAAATATGGAGGGAAATCATTCCGGCAAATTTTGCAGTGGACTTTAGCGACGAAAAATATATTGTAGCAAATTATCAACAAAAAATGCATTTTCGTAGGTAAAATTGACGGAAAATTTTCGTTTAACGACGGTACTAATATCCGTCTCTAAATATGAAGGAAAAATCATCCTGGCAAATTTTGCGATAAAATTTAGCGACGGAAAATATATCGTAACAAATTACTGAAGAAAAATCTATTTCTGTAGGTAAAATTGATGAGAAAATTTTTGTTTAACGACAGTAATAATATCTGTTGCTAAATATGGAGGGGAATCATCCCAGCAAATATTGCGATGGACTTTAGTGACAGAAAATATACCGTTTCAAATTACCAACGGAAAATCCATTTTCGTAGGTAAAATTAACGAGAAAATTTTCGTTTAACGACGATACTAATATCCGTCGCTAAATATGGAGGGAAATCATCCCAGCAAATTTTGCGATCGACTTTAGCAACGATACAAGATTCTAGTCAGTAAAAGATTTAGCGACGGTATAAGATATCCATGGGTAAAAGGGCAGAAATTATTGGCGGAATAAAAAAAATTTTGAATTTACCTACGGAAATTTCCATCGGTAAATTTCGTTGGTAAAATCTCTTTAAATTTAAACTCACCCAATATCTCTCCCACCCCCTGTGTCTTTTTCTTCCTTCTTCCTGCATCTCCTCTTCGATTGACTTTCTTCTCTCCGGTTTCTTTGTTGTGGACTCCTTTTCTGCTCGTCGGCATTGTCTTCTCCAGTCATTGTCATCGTGTCCTTTGGTTGAGGTATTTTTGCAACGACCGTCATGTGTTTTTTCGTATATTAGATAAAAGTTAATTTGGGTATTTGATTACTTTCGTTTATTTGTATATTTTGTGATTGAAAAACAACTTTAAGGTATAAATGTTAGTGATAGAAGGGACAAGATGTGATTTTAGTTGTGATGTTGAGATAAATTTCTGATGCATGTAAGGTATTTGATGAAATATCTGCTATTTGAAAAAATAATTTCAGTTCTTTATTTTCAGTTATATTTTAGTATGAATTTCAATATTTTAATTATTTTACTTGAAATAATGAAGTTCTCTCTATGGTGGCTTCAAGAGAAACTAAACACTTTGCAGGTAAATTTTAAAAAATAGTTTTCAACAAATTTATCGACGGAAAAAAATTCCGTTAGTAAATATATTGGATTTTACCGATAGAAAAAATTCCGTCGCTAATTACCGACGGAATTACAAATTTCGTTGGTAATTTTCTGACAGAAAAATTTACTGACTGAACAAAATAACCGTCGGTAAAATTACCGACAAAAATTTTTACCGTCGGTAATTCCGTCAGTAACTTTACCAACGAAAAATTTATGTCGTTAAATTTAGTAACGGCCATATCTTCGACGCCTTTTCTCATGAATAAATTCCGTCGCTAAATAAACTTACCGACGGAATATGTACAAATTCTGTCGGTAAATTCTGTCGCTAAAATCTATTTTCCTTGTAGTGCAGGTTCTCCTTCCCACTTCTATAAGTCACCTCAAAATCGTATCTTATCAACTTTGGAAGCCAACTCTGTTAGAAGGGCGTGGAGATCTTTTGTTCTAGGAGGTATTTCAGACTCTTGTGATCGGTCTATACCTGAAAAAAACCTCCTATTCAGATAGTGATGCCAATGCTGCACTGCTTTGATAATGGCGAGGAACTCTTTTTCGTATGTGGATAATCCTTGGTGTTTAGGGGCTAGAGCTTTACTCAGAAAGGCTATCAGTCGACTTTCTTGTTGGAGTATTGCACTAATTCCCTTGTCACACGCATCCGTCTCAATTACAAATAATTTAGTGAAATCTGGAAGTGCTAGTACAGGTGTTGTCATTAGTCTGCCCTTCAGCTATTCGAAAGCTTCTTGTCGTCGTTCCGTCCACTCCCAATTCCCTTTCTCCTGTTTCTTCAGCAAGTTATTGAGGGGCTTCACTAGGATGTCATAGTGCTCAATGAATCTTCGGTAGTAGCTCGTCAGCCCCAGGAATCCCCTAAATTCTTTCAGTGTACGCGGCTGGGGCCATTTCTGAATGGTTTTGATCTTCTTTTCGTCGGTGGATACCCCCTTCTCAGATATTGAGTGGCCCAAATAATCTATCTGTCGCGCCCCAAATATGCACTTACTGCCTCGCACATATAGTTGATGTTGTCTCAAAACTTCCAAGACCATCCTAAGGCGTTCCAAGTATTGAAGGAAATCCGTACTGTAAATGAGCAAATCATCAAAGAAAACTAGTAAGAATTTTCGCAGAAAAAGTTGAAATATTTCATTCATAAGGCTCTGGAATGTCGAGGGAGCATTCGTGAGGCTGAATGGCATCACGAGAAAGTCAAATTGCCCTTCATGCGTTCTAAAGGTCGTCTTCTGGATGTCTTCCTCTTTCATACGAATCTGGTGATATCTAGATCGCAAATCTAGCTTGGAATACCAACTGGACCCTTTAATTCCTCCAGTAGTTCTTCGATTAATGGAATTGGGAATTTGCTTTTGATCGTGTGCTTGTTTAGTTCCCTGTAGTCATTGCATATCCTCCAAGATTTGTCTTTCTTCCTTACTAAAATAACCGGCGATGCGTATGGGATGATACTCTTCCGGATGAATCCTTGCTCTGACAACTCCTACACTGCCAATTCTATTGCATCCTTCTGTTCACCTGAATAGCGGTAGGGCCTGATATTAATAGTCTCCACTCCTGGCTTTAATTGTATGGCATAATCGCACGTGTCGGCGACAATCCCCTTGGTTCTAAGAAGATTTCTCCGTATTCTACTAACAATCCCTCCAACTCGTCTCTGGCCTGCATGTCGTCATTAATGCTCAGGTGTTGCATCTGAATTTCCAACTAATCTGATAGCCGCAATATGAATAACGCACCTTGGTTAGAATCTTTGATCAATTTATGAAGATTCTTACCAGATACTTCTCGAGCAGCATCTCGGGTTGTCCCGCGAAAGTTACCACTCTCCCTTCCCACTGGAACTCCATGGTGTGCTTCCTGAAGTTGCACAATACATTATCTAGGGTTGTTAACCACTGTACCCCCAATACGATATCACACCCACCTAACTTGATGATTAACGCTTCAGTGGCGAATCTTGCCCCCTGCATATGCCATACAAAATTCCTACATACCTGCTTACAAGCCAGTTTTAATCCCCCTCCCACAGTGATACTAATGGGATTAATCTCGCTCACCTCCACCCTTGCTTTTCCTATCACCTTCTCATCCAAGAAGTTGTGCGTGTTTCCATTGTCCACCAGAATGTGTAAGGGTCTCCGTCTATAACTTCCCACGACCTGAAGTTGCTTGTAGTCCATCTGATCCGTTAAGCCCCACATGGCCTCTAGCGAAATATTAGGGTTGAGGGGAGCTCTATCTTCCAACTCTCTGTATTCCGATTCCTCCTATCCTTGATCCTCGTCTTTCACCATGTATAACTGAAACTACTTCTTCCTGCATCTATGTCCCGACGAGTACTTCTCGTCGGGACCAGAAGCACAGCCCTTTGGCTCCCTTTTCATCAAACTCGTTGCTGCTTGCTGCCCTGCTGTTCTGAGGATTTCTGAAATTGTTATTCCTACTTCCTTGGTTTGCCGGAGTTGGCAACAACCCCGCCTCTGCCTGTTTTTTTGAAACAGGGGTTGTGTAATTAGTTCCTTTGTATGAAGAGGATCCTCCCCCGATTGGACTACTAGTCTTGCTTCCCTTTCCGAAGTAGACGGGAACACTGGCAGCAACAATCGCCTCCTGTTTCTGTGCCCATATATAGGCTTGGTGCAAGGTATGCGGATACATCATCTTCACCGTCAACCCCAGCTCCGACTTAAGCCCTTTTAAGAAGAATCCTACCAGGTATTCTTCGGGCAGAGTAAGTTTATTAGAGTATCTGTCAAACAATGCACAGTATTCCAGTACCGAACCCTCCTGTCTTAACTCCTTTAAATCACCTATGGGATCTTCGAAAATATCTTCGTCGAACCGTTGTCTTAGGAGTGTCACAAACTCGTCCCATTTCGTTCCGTGTATCTCCTTTCGATTTTGAATCGTGAGTTGGTACCATTCAAGTGCGTCTCCTTCCATGTGGATCGAGGCAAGTCGTATCTTCATCTCGTCTGATGTTTGATCCATAGTAAAGAACCACTCGCACTTATAGCTCCAGCTCCTTAGTCCGGTTCCGTCGAACGTTGGAAACTCGATCTTGTTGGTCTTTAGTGCTTTGACACCGAGTCCTCCGTCTCTCGAACCACCTCACTGAAGATTCCGTCTCCTCCTTGTCTATATTCTGCATGATTTGCTGGAACATTGACTTAATATCGCTGATCTCCTTCTTGTGCCTCGATTGAGCTTCTAGCATGCTTCTAAGGCTTTCTTCTAGCTGGTATACCTCAGCTCCTCTCGTGCTCTCGGCCATTCTCTTCCGAGGAATGTAGGCTTTGATACCATATGTTGTGGTTTTCACGCTTAATGACGTCAGACGCTCACGTCCACACTCGCCTTACAGATTTGTTACACCGACCACCACACAATCACACAGAATCAAGGGAGACTAGAGAGAGAGAGAGAGAATTCAAATTCATTCATTAACTGCCCGTCCTTACATTCCATTACAACCGATATATAATCTGCAGTACTAAGAACGTTATAGATAGTATCACGTGAATCAGACATGTTTTCTCATACTCTACGCTGTGTTTTATTTATTCGTACTCCTTGCCTACGATGTCGTCTCCTTCTTCTTCCTCAAGAGTTTATGCAGCTCCACTTAGCGCAACACATTACGTTGAAAGGATTTCGCAGACTTCTTCTTGAACGTCGAGGCGACTCAAGGAAAGGAGCGATTCGAGGATCTGTAATTTATAAGCCTGTGTTTGTTTTCTATTTTTACTTTTTACAAAAACACGTTTCTAATATATTTGATTGAGTTTCATAATTAAAAAAATATTTAATTTTTATTTTTCAATTATATTCTTATGTTAATTATTTTAATATAATATATTAAGGTTAGGACTCTAAGACTAAACATTACGACCCAATATCAAAACAAGAAAGAATAGACCGGCCTGTTACTTCTGGCCCAATACTAGCTCACGACGTCGTCTTGTGGGAGATACAATGAAAATCAGTTCTGGAGATACTCTGAAATGGCGATGTCGGTGAAAAAACTCCATAATTTCGCCTTCTTTTTCAAGTCCCAAATCCATTGCATATCAGAGGCGAGTAGTGACTCGCTCATACTAACAATTTAAATGAAGCTATTGCAGTGGGGCCTGTTAGTTGCTTCAGTTTCTGGACTCTTCTTGATTCTCAACTACATCACCGGCGTGTCCGATCAAGGTATGTGTGTGTGAATGCCTGTGAATTGCATGAATGAAGATGTTTTTGTTGTTCATTTTGGTGGGTTTCTTTTGTTTTGTTTGAAGGAGGTGTAGTTGATGAGATCCGACTGCTATCGAACGAAGATGTGGATGCATTGCAATCTCTACAGAGTAGTTTCAAGAAGTGTGTGGTAATTTTTTTTCTTTTCCTTTTCTCTGAAAAACCAAATGGTAAAGGTTACACCTTTGGTTTGAACTGATCGGTACATCATAGTGTATAATTTTGAAGTGGCAGTCTGATGTGAAACAATGGCTTTGGTCTGATTCATTTTGTTTTTCATGGTGCAGAGAGCAAATGGACTAGGTTTACAAGCTGTCACTGGCAAGGATAGTTGCCAGGTCATCATGAACTTCCCCAGAGATACTGTGCCTATGTGGGTATGGCTCTTTGTTTAACTATTTTGCTAATTCTGCTGAAAATGCAGTTCTTCATGTCCTATTCCACAGAAAAATAAAATGGTTCGGTACATAAATTAATAAATTAGCATATAAGAATAGTCACGAGTTCTTTGTTTTAACTTTTGCCCGACGATTTACATGTAAGCAGAAAGACCCAGCTACTGGGGAACTTGAAGGTTTGTCCTTTGAATTTAACATTTGTGAAGCTGTTGCTACGTGGGAGCAGGTGAGCTAATCTTTTCTGTTGCTATTTGTCACTAGTCTACCATGGATTTAAATTTGTTCTGTAGTTTATCTCACATCTTACTCTCTCTGGACTTGAGTTATAGTGATAATTGACTTATTATTTAGTGAGTGATTGTCAGGTGCGGAACAGTACTACGATACTCACCAGGGAGTACATTGAGGCTTTACCAAATGGGTGGGAGGACTATGCTTGGCGTAGGATTAACAAAGGAGTAAATCTGTACGTCTTACTACTAACTTGTAGCTAAAAGAATGATTATTTTAAATGTGGTCGATTGAAATATAATCTATAGAAAAGAGAAAGGGAATGACATGTAACGTTTTCCAACCTTGATTGATATGCTTCAGTAAAGCAGCTTTTTAAGAGACAGCAAATTGACTAGTTTCTATCTTCGCTAGTTAAATTGAATTATTTAAACTATTAAATATCTAAGCAGCAATTATTGATGGATTTCATCTATTGTTTGCTGAAGTAATCGCTGTCAGAATAAAACATTATGCATGGAGAAACTCTCATTGGTACTTCCGCAAACACCACCTTATATACCAAGGCAGTTTGATCGATGTGCTGTTATTGGTAATTCAGGAGATCTCCTGAAAACAAGGTTTGGAAAGGAAATAGACAGCTATGATGCTGTTCTGAGAGAGAATGGCGCGCCAATCCAGGTTAGTTGTTTTGTATATGTTGTAGGCAACCTTCTACTTTCTTTCACTTCAGCCGTGTCCATGATTTTATTAATTTGTTTTGCAGAACTTTACAGAATATGTGGGCCAGAAAAGTACATTTCGTCTTCTTAATCGAGGATCTGCCAAAGCTCTTGATAAAGTTGTAGAGTTAGATGGTAAGCTCATTGCTCCATTTATTTCAAGGCATTTCACATCTTACTAAAGTAACGCTCATTGGGTAAATCCTGCAGAAACAAGGAAGGAGGTCTTGATAGTCAAAACAACAATACATGACATCATGAGCCAGATGATTCGGGTTTGTTACATTATACTTAGTATTTCCATAGGTTTTATCTTTCTCCTAATGAAATGGAAATGGAACCAGGTGATATAAATTAAAAAAAAAACACATTTGCTCACTCGAGCAAATTGTCTTGTGCATGTGATTTAGAAGCTAAGAATTGTTTAGAAGTTTTAACTTTTGCTTTGAAATTGATCTTTTAGGTTTGATGCTTAGCTCTTATATAACTTAGTTTTATCATGCTTTTACATGTCCTTATTCGTTTTATGTCAGGCTTATCTGGCAGAAGTAAAATCGTTGCAAATTATGGTTTTATGTTTCTCTGTTCTGTGTTGCACTTTGTCAAACATTATTTGTGTTTTCTTTCCGTGCCCCTATACTTCACTTAGTTAAACTTACAGGTCATGCAAAAGATATACTAGTTATCCCTTGTATTGAAGTCAATCTGGAATGTAGATCTTACCAACAGTTTGGAAGTTACTCTTCTGTTTCTTTCTCTCCAAGCAGTTAACATGCTAATAGTTTACATCTTTCTTGTGCAGGAAATTCCAATAAACAATCCAATATATCTCATGTTAGGTACATCTTTTGGAGCAGCAGCAAAGGGAACTGGATTAAAGGCTCTTGAATTTGCTCTCTCGGTTTGTGAGACAGTAGACATGTATGGTTTCACAGTGGATCCAGGATATAAAGAATGGTATAAACCTATTTCAAGTATTAATGTCTCCGAAATATTTGGTATGCACAACTTTTATGACTTTATCTTACCAGCAAGATTTAAAATTTCTTTCAGGACTAGGTATTTTTCAGAATCACGAAAAGGGCATACTCCTCTGCTTGGGAGGGCTTACTATCAGTTGATGGAATGCTTGGGTGTAAGCCTACAAATCTCTGACTTTCTTTCATAGATGCATTCTGTCTGTTTCTGAAAACTTTGGATTATATTATCTGACATAAGGAATTGAGAGTCATCATCAATTCTCCTTAACAAGTGAGATTAATTTTTTATTGCTATTGTCTTACGTCTAGGAAAGCATTAACATTTTGATACCAACTCCTGCCGTACTCGTTAAAGATGTTTCTTGTTCAATAGGATAGGCGTATTGTCCTATGTGATAAGATTATCTTCATGCTGTCTAACATGAAGATATGTTTTTCTCTAGCTGATCAAAATCCATTCTCCTATGCGAGCTGAGGCAAATCGTGTTGTGCATTGGGTACCAAGCCAAGATACAATTAGAGCTGCTAGAGTTGCCTCAGAGAAATTGTTAAGGTAGATCTTTTTATTTTGTGGCTTATGATTTCATTACCTAGCTGTTATCGTTTCAGAGGTGCATATTCAATAGATGATAGTTACTTTTTATCTTATATGATAATCCTTGAGCACAAAAGTACCAGAAAAAAAATGCTATGGTTTCGATAGAACACTCAGGTTTACTTCTAGCAAGTTGACCAAGAACTTTTTGCAATCGCAAGTATTGGGTTGATTGGCTCATCAAGAATAATCTTGTAAATTGGAGTTCAAAAAACTCCTACTAGCGATGTCCGACACCTTGATGCCTACATCCATGTTATATTATTAGATTAATATTGCAACTTCATTCTTGTCGCTAGATGTGTTTTCCTTTGATTATAGTGACTTCATAATAGAGTCGATCTGCTTCTGAGTAGGTAGAGTTGTTAGGTCTTTGTCAAATAGAAGCTGTTATATGTGATGGACCACTTATGCTTTCTTCACAGGAGGGCGGGAGCAGGATCTGAAGACCCACTTCGTGCCTGTTCCATTACAAAGAAGCAAATCAAGAGGAAGTCTACAGCTGTTTCAGGCGTTCGAAAATCTGCTGTCAATCATCAAAAGTTTGTGAGAGGCACAACAATGTATCCTTTGGAGCGCAGTCCTGAGCATGGTTTGCTTTGCATTTTGCCCAAAGATTGAATCTGCAAGGCACATAATAACCTATAGAAAGCCGATCAAGTGGGCATGTTCTGTTAATGAGTCAAACATAACCTGCACTGCAGGTTAATGGGGAGAAGAGGCTGCAGATGATTGTTTGATAGCACAGATATTTTTTCCTGCTGGCCTTGAAATTCTTGTCTTCAAAATTTTTGTTGATTTTGTATCCTAGAGAATTTTTGGTTGACCTACACTTGAAAAGGTAAATGTCAAGGATGTAGTACTGCAGCCATCAATCTTGTAATAGAATCACTTCCTTCTTCTAGCATGTCATCAATCTTGTAATAGCTAAGTTTTAAGTACTTCATCAGTTCATCGTGGTTTCAACCAAAATGATGAAAATAAAAACAGTCGTCTTTTTTGTCTCGTGTCATGTCGTTTAATATGCTTTCCACGTATGGGTTTTGGAGATAGACTCGCCTCTAGACACATAAATACAATCACTTTCATATCCCTGGAAGTAAAGGACACGTGTCGAACACCCACATAACCTCCGCACACACTGGCTTCTCCACAGCTCGAGCTCATTTCCGCTACTTCTTCGATTTACTCTCCCACCACCCTATTCTCTTACCTTCCGTGTCTCTCTCTGTATCTATACATGTGTTTATTGAGGCAGGCATTAACGAACTAAGTCACCAATATAGTGATTATTGGCAAAAAGCGAATCTTGGATCTCGAGATTGTCGTCATTCATGGCGGAGATACAGCCACCGGAGGGCCATCTCAACGGCATCGGCGGTAGTGGCAGCGGCGGCGCTTCTAACGCCGTTACTTCCTCCGAAGCCGTCGGTTCGAAACGACAGAGAAGACCTAGCGTTCGGTTAGGCGAAATCGGCGGCGACCATCTCTACGACGCTGTTCAGGCTCGGAGAACGAGTAGTAACAGACAGTGGAGGCATAACAACAGCCTATCTCTTGATCACAGTAGAAAAGATTCAGGTAAAGGTTCAAAGACTCGAGCTTTAACCAATTTAACAACCTCCGGCGACTTCGCCGAAACCCTAGGCGATGATAAAGACCCTAATTTGGATTCGGTAGCAATTGCGAGCTGGAGGGTCAAGGATTTGAAGAAAAGGGCCTCTAATGCCACCACAAGACGGGTCCGATCCAATTGGGTCTCAAAAATTGGCGATGGAGGTGGCGCCGCCGCAGGTGACAATGTTGACGGAGATGAGAAGTATAGTGGCGGTGAGGATATGGAGAATAGTTTTAGGGAATTTGATATGGAGAATTCGGAGAGTCCTTTAAAAGATAATAGTCATATTCATTCTCTTGAGAATTCGGGCGATGGGAATGAGAGGGAAATTTATTACAATAGAAGGGGAATTAGGGCTAGGGATAATACTAATGATAATCATAATCGTCATTTTGATGCGATTGAATTGTCAGGTCCGTTGGACAATGATGCAAGGGACTATAGGAATGATGGAGGAGGGTGTGTTGGAGGAGAGGATGGGGTGAGGATTTGGCTTAATAGCATAGGGTTAGGAAGGTATGCCCCGGTTTTTGAAATTCATGAAGTGGATGATGAGATTTTGCCAATGTTGACTCTGGAGGATTTGAAGGATATGGGGATTAATGCTGTTGGGTCGAGAAGGAAGATGTTTTGTGCGATTCAGAAGCTCAGTAAAGGGTTTTCTTGAATGGTTTTGGGATGAACTTGTAGTTTTCATTTTTGACAGAGGATCATATCTCAGCCATGGTAATTCAAGTTGCAATCGTGTCTGAAGATAGTTTGAGCTATTTTGTTCTGATCTAATACTAGTAGAAATAGTTTTTTCGAACTTTGGTAGGATATTTTGATTAGTGATTTCGTTGCACTTTATGAATGCATTTTAAAGTTCGGTGCAATGTTCTAGTTTATGACATTCTGACGATTTTGTTGGAAGTACCTGTGGTTAAGTTGTTGAACCTAAACCTGTAATGCCTATAGGTTCTTGGGGAATGATGAAAATGGAAATGCTTTACTACACTCAAGATTAATAAAAGTATCCAAAATGAACACCAAATTTTATGTCATGATACTTTGATTTTCGATTTCGAATCTGTACGTTACCTTTTGTTTATCAAACAGCCATCTCCTTTGGAAATTTGATACTGTAGTAGCAAGTTGTTTGGTGACAAGTTTTAAATGTTATATTCAACAGCCATCATGTAATAGGCATATGATTTTTCGTTACTTGTTCTTTTAAATTTCTGGATGGAGTTGCAATAACTTGAATTTACATTGTTGTTTTCATGGATATATTGATTATAAATGGAGCTCAAAGTGGCAAAAATTTTCTTCTGTGAGAACTAATCTCTGGTTGTGAGCTGAAGTATTCGTAGGAAGCATTGGATCTAAGTTATATGCTCAAGGTTGTTCAATTTGATTGAAATGACTTCTTTTATGGCATGGAGAAATGAAGCCATCTGATTATGAATGGAGCTCAAAAGCAGTAGTTTACACCTTTTAGGGGTAAAGAGTGTAAACCATCTTGGGAATGTTGGGTATTTGTGTTTAGTATTCAGGTTGTTCAATTTTGCTATTAGCTTTAGTATATATGTTGCATGCTACTTCTTATGACATGAAAATATGGTGGCGACTAGTCCAGGACTTGACAACTGAGCTACTTACCTACTCGGCATCATGCTAGGCAGGCATTGCTTCGCTTTGGAATAAAAATTTGTGGATTGTTGGCAATACAAACATCTCCT
>JAOTIZ010000006.1:34007332-34033420 GCA_027123425.1 Erythroxylum panamense | reverse complement strand
CAAAGTCAACAATGACACTTATTTTGAATAATTAAAATGTTTCTAAAACGACTTTTATTATGAAACAGAGGGAGTACTTTTTTTTTCATATAACTCATGATTCAGGCTTGATCCGACTATCTGAAATTTATGAGTCAATCACTCAAACTCATAGATAGATAAATCTGGGTTTAATCCTCGATAGTATCAGAGATACCTACTCTAACGAATAGGCCTTTATTATTTGGGAGATTACATCATCTTAAACAAATGTTGCTCCTCCTAAGGTTCGAATCCACGACCGCACACAATCTTCTCCCCCTTTCTATCCCTAGATTACCCCGTGAGGGGCCTATTTTATACTCTCTTGAGCAACTGGAAAGTTGTGTTCCTATTGCATGCATCATGTGTTCAGAGTTCTGTTCCACACTGGGTTTTCTTTCAATACAACTAGCATCTCTCCCTTTTAATATAATAACACTAATCAAAATTAGAGATGACAAACAATTTAAATCTCTTGCTAGGTTACTTCCTCAGTAGCAGAAACACTAGGGTGAAATCATCTACTAATTACTTGCTTGCCAGGAAGAGATGAGGCCCTGGCACTGAAACTGGAACAGTTTGGTAACACCTGAATCAGATCCATTTTTGGTCTTCACAATTTACAGCTCAACAAAGATAAAGACACCGCATGATTGCGACAGTCAGGGGACCCTATTATTTCTCGTAGCCGTCCGATTTCTGAAATTTCTGATTCACTTTTGGCTCGTTTCCCGATTCTCTGCTAATCTCTGTTTCCTCTTCTGGGGCGCGTAGCGTATATAGTAGTATCAACTAATAATAGATACTATTTTGTATTTTATAAAATTATATAATTTTCCTTTATTATATTGTGGCATATCGTATGATCCGTGAATTATTCTTTGTATAATTGTTAACTAAAATTTCGGAAATCCCAACTATTATATACTTGACAATCTAATGTACCGCTCTTCCTCCTCGTTTCATGAGTGATTAGGAGACTAATCTCTGAATGATTGGATTTATAAAATTTTTATTAGTAGAATTTTTGCTGTAGATATTTTGAAATAAAAATATTAAACAATATACACAGCACAAGATATTAATTATTATATAATTTTAAACTGTATGAAATATAAATAAAAAAATATCTAATTAAAACTTTTATATGGATTATAACATAAGTAAAACTAATATCAAAACTAAATATTAAAAAATATAAAAAATTCAAATAATATTATATAAATTTCAAAATAAACGTGAAGATGGATTTGAAAGTATTGTGAGAATTATGTGTAAAATATAAGAAGAAAAAAGACTAAAAGATATGTTCATTAATTGATCTGAAAAATTTACCTAAAAAATCATTTGAGAGGCTTTTTTGAGAAGCTTCTTAAAAAGTTATATTTTGGGTGTCAAAAAAATCATACCTATGAAAAAAAGTATTTTTTATTTTACAGCCAAACACTCATTTAAAAAAAAAGGTTTTTGTGGTATAAAAAAGTGTTTATTAACATCTCAAAAGCCTATCCAAACAGCTACTAGAATAGTTGTACAAATGAAAAACTTCCTAAGAATATTTATACGTATTATCGAGTTTAATAATATACGTCCAAACTAATTAAGTTTTAAGAAAATTTTATATAAATGCAAGCTTCCTTTTTCTTTTTTATTATGGTTATGCACAAACATGATCATCATAACCTTGTTGCTTAAAAGATACAAAAAGAAAGAATTATGAGCATGCTATCATAAAATGTCATTTTGAACTTACATAATATGATTATTGATTTTAATATAAATAAACTATAACTTAATAATTCATTGATAAAGTTACTTTTTGATATTTATATACTACTTGTGAAAATATAATTTTATCTTTTGATTAAAAAAGGTAATAATTAGGGTAAAATTGACAATTAATAGGCAAAGTCTTGAAGTTTGAAGATTTACATACTTCTTATGCAAATAATGTGCAACCTTATAATTAAAAATATCAGTCGTTTCGTCTTTTGGTTTAGTTTTTAATTTTTTGGTTCGATTTATTTTAATAATTTTATTGTTAAAAATCGATCAGTTTATTAATTAATCGGTCAATTTTTATAAATTGATAACTTCTTACAAATTAAAATAAATCAATTAATTTTCATTTAATAGTCTTTTTTATTAAACTTCAAAAATTTTCGATGCGTAAGAATTATCTTTTTCAACCATATTTGAAATAAGGATAATATTTTTTAATTATATTTCAAAAAATTTAATTTTATTTAATCTTTAGTAACTCTCTTTTTTTAACTTTTATTTTTTAAAACATTGAAAACATAGTTAATTAGGGTAAAATTTAAGATTAAATAGCAAAATCTTGAGGTTTGAAGATAATGCACTAGTCCAAGAATCTACAAAGACATTTTCTGTTATCGAAAGAACAAATCTTATCTTTTATTGAAAATAAAAATCACTGAAATGAGTATAAAATATTTTTATCAATGACTTAATCATTAGTTATTAGTAACAAGTAAGCAAGTTTTGTTCTCTAGTCCCTACAAAGTGATCCTGCGAAGGTGAAACCCACGCTCGAGAGCTGCATCTGAAATTCAACATCATCAACTACAACGAAGCAAATATTATATCTAAGCATTTAACAACACTGTCTAGTCACCGCCACCACAACCCTTCTTCTCTCCTCTGTTCTCTCGTCTCTTTTTCTTCAACAAACTCTCAAATTAGCCGTACTCTTCTTTTCATTCACTGAAAGTCTGAAACTACACAAAAGTTCTGTAAAAGAACACCATGAAAGTACCTGAAAACGATCCCATCAATGTCTCAACCCAGACTCTACGATGTCTTCTCGATGAAATCCCACACGTGAAGAGTTTCAAGGGAAAATGGAGTCTTATTAGAGCTAAACTCAACGATCTCCAGACGCAGCTTACCGATTTCGCTGAGTTACCTGCTTCTACTTCCAATCCTTTATCCCTTGACCTGCTTCGTTCTGTTTCATGTACGTTAAATGAAGCTTTTTCACTTGCTAGAAAGTGTAAAGGTGAGAACTTGACTGAAGGTAAGCTCAGGACACAGAGTGATATTGATTCCATTTTGGCTAAATTGGATCGAAATGTCAAGGATGGTGAGATTTTGATCAAAAGTGGGGTTCTTCAAGATGGGGTCTTTGGTGGGTCGTCTTCCAAGAGAGAGGTTGCGCGAGGTGAGTCAAGGAACTTGGTGACTCGGTTGCAGATTGGGAACTCTGAGTCGAAGAACTCGGCTATGGAATCGTTGCTTGTGTTGCTTCAAGAGGATGACAAGAATGTTATGATAGCTGTGGCGCAGGGTATTGTTCCTGTGCTTGTTCGTTTATTGGATTCAAGCTCTTTGGAGATGAAGGAGAAGACTGTGGCGGCAATTTCGAGGATTTCTGTTGTCGATAGTAGTAAACATGTGTTGATTGCAGAAGGGTTGTTGCTTTTGAATCATTTGCTTCGAGTTTTGGAATCTGGAAGTGGGTTTGCTAAGGAAAAGGCTTCTATTGCTCTTCAAGCTCTAAGCTTTTCTAAAGAGAACGCTAGGGCAATAGGGTCTAGAGGTGGGATTTCATCGCTTTTGGAGATTTGTCAGGGTGGAACTCCTAATTCACAGGCGTTTGCAGCTGGGGTTTTGAAGAATCTCGCTGTGTTTGCGGAAGTAAGAGAGAATTTGATCGAAGAAAATACAATCTTTGTTCTTATTGGTCTTGCAGCTTCTGGAACTGCTTTAGCACAAGAGAATGCTTTTGGATGTTTGTGTAATTTGGTTGCAGATGACGAAAATTTGAAGCTTTTGGTTGCTAAGGAAGGTGGGATTGAGTGTATTAGAAATTTTTGGGATTCTGATCATCCTGTGAGGAGTCTTGAAGTTGCGGTCGAGTTGTTGAGACACTTTGCTACTTGTCCAACTATTGCTGAAGTTCTTGTTTCTGATGGGTTTATTTCCAGGCTTGCATCTGTATTGACTTGTGGGGTTGTTGGTGTGAGAATGGCAGCTGCTAGAGCTCTTTATGAGCTCTGTTTTAGCTCCAAAACTAGGAAAGATATGGGTGAACATGGATGCATTGCTTCCTTAAGTAAAATGTTGGATGGTAAGTCTTCTCAAGAGAAAGAAGCAGCAGCCAAGGCGTTGTCCTCTCTCTTATTGTGTGCTGGTAATAGGAGGTTATTCAGAAAAGACGAGAAAGGGATAGTGAATGCGGTTCAGTTATTAGATCCTTCAACACAGAATTTGAACAAGAAGTACCCCATTTCAATACTGACCTCGCTTGTGCATTCTAAGAAATGTAGGAAACAAATGATTGCTGCTGGTGCATCTGTGTACCTTAAGAAGCTTATTGAAATGGATGTTGAAGGGGCTAAGAAGCTCTCGGATGATCTTGGGAGAGGCAAGCTTTGGGGTGTTTTTGCCAGATCGTAGCAGTCAAAGATTTGCCGCTAAACTGATGCTGCATCAAGGGACACGAAATCGAAGACAGACTAATTGATTTTATATGTATACTGATTGTGCTTATGTTAATCTTCTTTCCCTTCTATGTACTTTCTTCCTTTTTGTTCATATGATTGTTTAAGTTGGACTAGGAGTAGACATGTTTGTTGTGATTGCTTGGAAAGTTAACTCTTTGTAAAGCCATAATCTCGTTTTATTGACACAACCAGAATGGAGTGCAAGTTCTTAGTCCAAAACTCAATGATTGGTTATGTTCTGCGGAGCTAGTTCTTTTTACATGTGCTATAACTAGTGATTTTCTTTACCATTTTGATTTGATAGATCTGTCTACAAAGGTAACCTATTACCTATGCATGTGTGTCCTGTTTCTGTTCTACGATCAGACTAAGTTCAGTTCCTGAATCTACTGTTCGAATACTATGTCACTGGCTCGTTAAGCTTAACATGAAAGGTTAGGCTCTTCAGTAGGCCATTCTTTTTCTGAGGGTGGACCTGGAATTGATTCATTTACAGAATACTAAAATCTCCACTTCCATAGATTAATCTAATTGCTTAGTCAATTTAGTTGGTTCCAATAATTATATAGTGTTCGGTTCCATTGAATAGGGCCTTTTTAGCATGTGCATATGTTATCCACCATGTGCATTTGCCCATAACTGCTCTAGTGTCGGCTGTTGCTTGAACAAGCCAGGCCAAAGGGCATAACAACTTCTTCCTGCACTTGCTACTTTGGAGTCATGTCCTACTCAAAACGCGGTTAAAATATGACAAAATTAGACTTAGTTTTTCTTTGAATATCTTAGTTGAACACTAACGGTTGTGTATCCCTTGAATTTGGTGGACTTGACGGCTTACGTATGTTCAAGGTGTTTGGTCTATATTCTGGTCTGGTTTATTAAGCATTGTTACGGGGAATGAGTTAAGTTACTATTCTGTCTATGTTTTGGTTATCATATAGGGGGAGAAAAAAAGGATTAATTAAAAAAAATAAGCTCAATTTTACAATTATAACCTAAATTTAGAAAGTGACAATAAAATATTCAAGTTTTCAATTATTTTCAATTATAACTCGAAATTTGAAATTTAAAAAGTGGCAATAAAATTATCAAACTTTCAATTGTTTATAATAACTTATTAATTAATGAAAAAATCTGATTAATTAATAACTTTATCAGTTTTTTACAATAAAAGTTATTAGAGTAAATCGAATCGAAAAGTTAAAAGCTGAACTGAAAAGTTAAATATTTCAATATTTTTACTATCAAATTGGTTGAATTTTTTAATCATTGATTGTTATATCTTAAAAAATTAGAAAGATTCATAAAATATATCCAAATCTTTAGTCATTATGTAAAATTTTACTTATTAGAGATCCACTCTTTTAAATTATATTTTATTTTAATAAACTAAACTAAAATTAATAAAATAAATAAGGTACTTTACAAAAGATGTATGACCAGACGTCGTCAAGCATTTTCAATAAATACAAAATCACGAAAGAAAAGCACGCAAAACTAGCAGGAGCAGATCTCCTGTTTTAGTTATAATATTCTTATTATATTCTATTAAATCTCACCCACACGTTTATGTAAACTTTACGTAAATATACAAATAAAATTTAATGAAATAGAATTAAAACATAATAGCGGAACAGAAGATAAAGAGCACTTGAAGCACTAAGTGCCACAAAAACTATATAGTACAAACAATTAAGCTATAAACTATAAGTTCTGTTTTGTCTTTTCGTTTCCGTTCCCATATGTTTAGGTTAGGTGTGTCCAGATTAGCTTAGGTTTAGCTTGGAATTAGCTTGAATGTCTCTCTTAGACCAACTAATTAACCTGATATTTTTTATTGAAGTGGTTTCTAAAGTTTGCCTCTTTTTTTTATATATAATTACTAGACTTCTATATCAAAATTTAGTATCATGTTAAATTAATTTTGTTCCTTTGTTTCAAGTGATTAAGTCTGTCGCTTATATTAATTTGTGATTCTTTCGTAAATAATTTTGAAAATTCCATATATATTACTATCCAAATTAGATAAATTCATTTTTAATCTTTATATATGCAATTCTTTTAATATTGGATGACATTTTCATATTTTATTATATTTTTAAGTTATTGATTTATTAAATAATTTACTTAATCAAGAAGATATTATGTGCTTTCAAAATTTTAATATCTTGTAATTTCTCTTGAAAATAAATAAATTGAAATTTGTCTTTGTTTTTGTTACAACGAAACAAAAATATTCTTACAGAAAAAAGTTATGTTGTTAATAATTAATAAGTATTTGTGATATATTAGAAATAACAATGATTAAAAAACCTAACCGATTTGGCCAATTAACTGTAAAAATGTTAAATTATTCAATTTAGTTCAATTTATTTTAATAACTTTTATTATTAAAAATTAATCAATTTTTTAATTAATCGGACAATTTTTATAAATTATAAATTAATAAGTTCTTATAAACTAAAATAAATCAATTAATTTTCATTTAACAATATTTTTTCAATTAAACGTCGAATTCTTCGTTAGATAAAGACAATCTTTTTTAACCATATTTTAACATTTTTAATTTTATTTAATCTTTGATCGATTTTATGACGATGAACCTTTTAAATCTTAAACTTCTTAAATCTTTTAACTTCTGTTCAGTTTTTAAGACAATGATAAATAGTAATATATATATATATATATTACTATATATAAAATAGTAATAATTACTAAAAACTACCAAATATTGTCTTAGTCTCTTATTTAAATTAACTTAGATTAATACCCAATAAACAAATAAACCATAAAAGAAAGTTAAAAGTGAGAAACTTGCATAGGATTTAGTGCTTAAGCGTAGATATTTACTTGTTATGTCTCTATGTTCAAAGTCTAAGTAGGTTGAGTTGTTAACAAAGATAAAAGTTTCCTAATGTTAGTTCAATGTTCTTGTCATATAACAAAACTAAACCAAAAGAACACATGGAGGCATCTTGCTACAGACCCGAAAGAGAATTACTGTCGTGAGCGGTTCAAAATGGATCGAAATGCCAAACGACTGATAGAATGCGTTGCATATAAGGAGATGCAGTTGTCACAAATCAGAAAATACAGATGCCGGCTTCATATATCCATGACTATAGTCTGGCTTACGATTTGATACATCAAAGTTCACCCTAAGATCAAACATGAACTTGTCTGGATTTGCTTGCAGATATGACTGCAAGTATGAGTAAATTAATAAAGGAGAAGTAAGCAAATGCCACTGCGATTGCTCCTTTCATACAAAATTTGGCTGCAAAAGAACAGATTGCAGGCCAACCAGTATGTTCATTCCCGTTCTTGGCTAACAAACCTACTGCAGTGGCAGCTCCAGAAGCAGACATTTCCAAGGAGAGAATCAACTGCCAGAACAAAACATAAAACGTTATAAACACTTGGTGAATTCTATTATCATATGTACAAATGATTGATATTGAGATAATCTGGTTACTAAATCACAGATGAACAAGAAAAAGTAGTTGGCGGAGTTCGAGCCACAACGATCCAGAATAATGACACCAAACAAAGAAAGCAACGAGAACGTGGCTGCGATAAAATTTACAGCAGCAAGGTACCTGAAAAAGATGGCAACTTTATGAGTATGCAGAAGGTACAAAGAAAAGGCTTCAGGGTTTTGTTTCATTACTGGAACTATCTTACGTGAAAGAGTCCTCGTAGCTATATTTAGCTACCACTCGAAATCCTGGGATCAACTCAATTGTAGAAACATTGGTGACTGTTAGTAATGCTGCAGCAAACGAAGTTCCGAAAGTTGCAAACCTCAGACCAATCTGTGCTCTATAAAATAGTTTCTGGAATTTCTGAGGTGAGTTTCCAGGGACCTTGGTTTGCATTTCTTCCATTTGAGATCGATGTTTCAGAGAAAAGCTGTAAAAAACACTGTTAAATGACAGCTCGGAAACGGGAAGAGATCTGTAGAAAAAGCAAGAACAGGTACGGATAGAGAAAAAGAGTGTGATACTTGGAATCTACCTATAAAACAAATGAAGAAAAAAGAGGAATCTTTTGAAGTATACTTATATAAATCAAGTTGTAACACAGAATCTTAAAGTGAAAGGAGCTAAAGTCTCTACCTTTTAAGTCAAAAAAACACAACCTTTAGTTCTTGCGAAATTCTTGGACTGAAGAAGATTGTGAACTTCTGGAGAAGACACTGGTTTTTTTTTTTTCAAAATGAGAATTCAAGGCCTCTAAAAGTTAGACTGAAACAAGGCATAGGATTGAACTTTTATAGGGAATTGTCGTTGATTGATTTACATTTACTTATATCAGAAGGTCAAAGAAATGAATTATGATATATTTTGGAAGAGAAATGAATGCTTTTAACATTGAGGGGCTAATGGTTTCAGACAGTTGTGATTATGGTACCATATGAAACTTCCTTTTCAAAATAGTAATTGAACACAGTAAATGTAAATTGGAAAGACCGAAGTGGAAGTCAAGAATGTACTTGCAATTTCTATATCTAAAACCGTGCAATTCCTGAGTAGAAAATTAACTCCTCAGTTTATCAAGTCACCCTCCACACAGTTGTTTTATCTGATTAGTCACATATTTATGAATTCCACAAAGCAAAACATAAGCACATATTTGAATTCTCAATTTTCTCTGTCAAACCCATTTTTTGGCATATTTATCTCTAAAACATTTTGTAATTTACAAGCCAAAGCGAATAGGTTTGAATGATTTGAGTCTTGTTATTGGAAAATGAAACTTATGAGGCCAAAGATCTCAGACAAGGAGTGAACCAAGTAATTAGAGAGGTAATCTTAAAGCGAAATAGCCAATGGTTTAATAACTGGATTAGAAGTTAAAACGGTAAGACAAGATATTCAAGTTTTAAAAGTTCAACCTGTATTAGACCGTCATAAAACCAGCTAAAAATTGAATGAATTAAAGAATTTGAAATATGATTAAAAAATATTATCCTTATCCATCCAAGAATTTGAAGTTTAATTGAAAAAATATTATTAAATAAAAAATAATTGATTTATTTTGATTTATAAAAACTTACAAGTTAATATAAATTGATCAGTTCTTAATAACAAGAGTTATTAAAATAAATCAAACAAGAAAAATTAAAAACCGAACTGAAAAATTGGATGGTTTATAATTTTTAAAGTTGAACTTACCAAATTGATTGAGTGTTTTAATTATTGGTAATAGGTGTAGATGTAAATTCTCTCTTATGAAAAAAATTTAAAAGATTACCATTCAATTATCATGCATATTAAAAAATGTTTGAAAAATCTATGTTTTATTGTTTTCCCATTATTTATATAATTTCCAAGAATCAGAAATATCTATCAAATACGTGCTATTCTCTGTCTCATCTTTCCTCATTTGGATGAAAGCTTACTTCCTCCTTATGGAAGCCCTTTCCCAAAAAAGAGATGCAGATGGCAAACTGATGAAGCCGAAGGAGTATGATACGGCACGTTTCTAAAGTAATCGTCGACTCGGTCACGGTTCCTTGTATCTTTGTATCTTCACTTCCCTATTATCATTATCAGTCTTTGATAATGCCCTTCAGCTACTCACACTTAATTTTCTTTTTAGGACATGCACGTAGCATCTCACTGATGTGACATACGTAGAGGTAAAGTATATATGATGTATTGGTTGCTTGAGAAAAGCATTTTATGGATAGAGACTCTCCTTTTTTCTAGGGGAACAGAAAAAAAAATGGCAACTGCCTCGTTTCTGTGCAATAAACTAGTGAATGTGGAGGAGAAAAAGAGTGCTGGATAGGAAACAATGAAATGGAGTATCGAAACAATCATCATCTTTTTGTGCAAGAAAGGAAGTAGATGCCAACAGGGTTAAGAGTTACGTTCAACAAGAGCGAGAGAGCTCGCTTATGGTCGACACAAAAAGAACGTTATCCAGAGAAATATGTCAAATGATAAGAATCCGAGCCACCGTGTGTATTGATGTTTCGCTTAACAAACTCCCCACATTTCTATGGACTGAAGCATCCTTGAGGAGTCCTAACAACTATGTCAAGCTCGTGTTGGCGTGCAAGGAATGTCAAGTCTCCTCCACCACTTGGCGGCATCATCTTTGTGCTTATGCTTTTTGGTTTGATGAAAGACGACACATTTCATTAGATTAACATGCTCAAATCATGACTGACGATGAAACTAAAATGTTACTGAGATTACTTGAAGAATTTAAAATCTGTACAAGTTCCCTGAATATACGTACTGTACACATATACATACAAGAGGTTGTATACCAACTTTTCGAAGATGAACCTTCTGCGAATTTTCACACGTCAAAATACTTTGGGTTTGATGGATAGTCATATTCAACCTTCAACTGCAATGCAATATAGGACTCGTTAGTGGGGAGTCGGTACAGAACATGACATTTACCATCTTATGCACAATCAAAAGAATAATTAAGCATTAGTAAGTTGGCAAGATTATCGAGTGTGCCACATAGGGATCTGACAGTCCAACAGTTACAGGAGCTGTAGCTTTAGGCAGACTTTATATAATCCAAGTTCTACCCATGAATGAAGATGGCTTTCGCCATTCCTAGACATAATCCAAGTTCTACCCATGAATGAAGATGGCTCTCACCATATTCCTAGACAGCTTTTTTTTCCCCTCATTTGACAAATCTAATCGGTTTACTCAGATTTTAATTTACTTTCCTCGTATATGTAAATGATGAAAACATGACAGATACAGATTGCCAGTAAGTAGATTGTAAAATGACAAGCCAAAAGGAAAGGAAAGACTAATATAATCAAATTAGTCTATACCACACAGCTACCTCATTACAAGAATTCACGCATTTCGTAGTTCATTTCCCATGGTCGAACATTTCAAAGAATACAAGAACTTAAAGTTATGCTCATGGATCTTTAATCAACAGATTATAAAGGACAATCATGATGATTACGGACAACTTGATGCAAAGCATTCACCGCAACCAGCCTCAAAAAATGATAATTCAAACAAACAAACAAGACTAACCTTGCCCTCATCAGCATCATAATGGCGTTGGGGGAACACCACCCTCATATCACTATATAAATAAAAGCGTCGATGGTCATCGATATTCATTTTGTTTGTTTCCGGGGCAGATAAAGGATCAGATTTGCATCGCTGAACAGATCTAGAAATTTTTCTTGGAAAAGCGCACAAGAACCGAAGATGAAGAGCATAAAGGAGAACACCTGCTCCATTAATACTATCATTGACCTTTGAAGGGCTTTGAGCAATTTTATTTACATAAATATTAGTTGAACTTAGAGGGCTTCTATCCACTGAATCACTCTTTATGCGTTGACTACAGCTGACTCGACTGCGGTCAGAAGATCTTATTCTATGTACAGGGTCAGTTCCATTTGAATTTTCAGATTCTGTCCCATGAGGCAAGGAACAATCAATGTTTGACATTGAAGATGTATTGGCGTCATCTTTAATTTTCACATCTGTTTTTCTCCCATCAGCAATTAAATTTGCTGGTCCAGACAAAGATAAGGTGATCTTTTGGCGCAGGAAAGTCTTTTGAGGCAGAGAGAGAGAGAATCAATGAGTTTCGTACCGGTAAGGTAAAGTTAAAAAACAGAAGGAAAAAACAGGTATACTGAACAAAATATAATGGAAAATGCATCCAACTTTCAGCTCATTGAGCTAGACAATGAATATAATGCAGGCATTTGTCCGTCAATCTATTTTTCTCACATATGCAATCATCTTTCTCATGATTGAGCTTACCTTGGTACCAGCTGGCATGTCACTGAGATCATAGTTACAAAAGAAAGTGTGAATAGGTGTCTTTTCTGGATTGCTGAGAACCTGGAAAACCAATTCAATCAGCCAGTGTTAGCTTTTCAGTTAAGGCACCAGCAGCTGACATATGAGCTAAATGTACAGAAACACAACTAGATGGCGACACATTTCAGCAATCAACTGTATTGTTAACGATCAAGATTGAAATTTTCTTAAAGTGATTGAAGGAACAGTACTTGCAATTTCCAAAAGGGATGAAAAGATGCTTTTTATGAACAACCATGAGACAGCTAAAGATTACACCTTCCATAAATCATATTGTCCAACCTAGAATTTTTTTTCTTTTCAGGGGATGAATAGATATATGCTTCAGTGCCCAACTTGACAACATAGAGGTTAGAGGAGGAAATGAAAATTACCAATTGGATACGGCCTTTCATTGGTATTCGTAGCCTGTTTTTCTCAGCTTCAGAATCATCAATGCTAAGGCTCCTTCTCATTTTTGAACCACCACACTTATTTGATTGCAAATGCCCCACTAGATCTATTGACGAGTAATAAAGCAAATAATTATCTCCATCCACACTAGTTACTGCAAATGGGAGCTTCCGTGATTGTGGTGAGAAATTCCCACCAGTGACATTAAGAACAGCAAGGAAACCATCAATTCTCTACATTTATGTCATGAAAAATGGAGAGTTAAAGCCTACACAATATACATACACATACAACATCCAGATTTGCTATACCCTATGCAGAAGCAAACACTTTAGCATCCAATTTTAACTTCTTCCACGACAATGCAGGTACTAACCTGACAAGCTTTTGCTGACAGTAACCTTCCAGACAAAAGAGACTCCTCAAAGGAACCAATTAAGGACCTTCTAACAGGTAGACCACTGAGTGTTTTACCAAATTTGACACATGGGGGAGTAGAATCTGAATCCTCATCCCAGGAACTAGTAATGTCAGGAATGAACACGTTGAACTGTTTCTGGAAAAGATCAAATTCTTGTGAAGATCCATATGGAATCTTGCTATGTTCATTCATCTGAATGGTCCGAACATCTAAGACGGTGCCATCAAGTGATTTTTCAACATCTTTGAAGGTCATATATTTTTCATCTAAGATTTTGCCTATATTTTGACATCCTCCGGCAGATTTTAATTGTTCTGGGAGCTTTGGACCTAGAGGAGATAATGATAAAGGAGATGAAACCATCTTCTTTGCAGGTATTGGAATAGCCCCAGCACGTGATGTTACGTTAATTGTTTCTCCAGAATTATTGATCCCAAAGGGTGAGATATATTGACTGTGATATTCCAGCTTCGAGTTTTCTAGCACTGGACCATCAGTGATGAACATGGAGTTAGCCCCACAACTATCATCCTTGAAGTTGATCCACTCTGGAACACATGGAGCAGACAAGTTTTGAGAACTTAAATAACTGGAATTGCCAATGTGAGCTTTCTTATGCTCCTGTGGCAGTGAGATTTTATAGCTGTCTTTACCACCCTGAAAACCACTATTATATATTCCAACACCAATATCCAATCGATCACCATTGAACTGATCAGGAAGAAGCGTTCCACTCAGTGGAGACAATACTCGCTTCCTGACTAGTGACCCAGTCAACTCAACTTCATCACTTGCAATGCTTCTTACAACATTCGATGTTGACTGGTTTCCATGAAATTGGTTAACAGGAGAGCTTAGTCCCCTTGATTCAAAACCTACAATCCTAGGAACATGGGTCTGAAAATTTTGTTCAGTTTTATGAGTTAACCACACAGTCTTATGCTCTGCATTAGTTCTCCTTTGGGAATCTCCAAGAGAAGAGCAAGGTAAATCCATCTGCATTCGAGTGCCAAGGTTTCCTCCATGCATTCCACTCAAATCACAACAGCTCATACTCACTTCCTCAGCAATGCCACTAGAGGATACTTGAGGCAGACCCATTCTTTACGTTGAGTATGTAGTCCTTGAGAAAGTTACGGAAGTTTACCTATTCTACCCTTACGCAATCTATTCCTCACCCTCTTATTAAAGAAAGGAACCATATGAATCAAAACCAAGTTCAATTGTCACAAAGAACTAGTAAAATTCAAATCCACCAAACCCGCTGTTAGAGGAAAATGCAGCTTCAACCGCACATTCTTACTTTATAGAAGAATCAATTTTCACCCACGTAATCGTTTGCAGATACCCCTACCAACCTTCAACCAAATGCAACCCATGTTGCCTACAGTCCTAACATCAGATTGAGCTGCTAATCTAGAGTGATCAAAAGAGAATGGTAGAGATATCATTCTCTACCATTTGTACTACCCTGAAATAAAATATAAAAAATGATCAATGATGAGAATATGATACAATACGTTAAGAAAATATGAAGTGCACATCAGCTCATCACAAATAATCACTCAGATTGATCAAACAAAAGACAGTAATTAGCTTGAAAACTTGAATATGTTGATTGCCATCACAAGGACGAACTCAACATAGAATGATCAAGCCATACAAACTCTGTGAAATGATTTCAAACTGCAATATGATCCAAATGAGGATCTACCAACGAAATTAAGAACAAAGCAAACACTGGCCTTCTTTCAACTTAATTGATGATTCAGATGCAGAAGACCAAGCATAACCCAAAATCTATTTTCTTCACAGCAGCATTTCATTAAAGATCAAACTAAAATCAGCACTAAAAAAGCCCAGACAGAATCAAAACACCAGCCACTGTCAAATACTACCGTTTAGTTATATTCCTATCATCTACATTCTACGCAAACCAAGCATAAGCAAATGACAGGCCAAAAATTTCGTACAAAAAAATCTAAACTTTGTTAAGTGGGAACGCATAACAGAGCAGTAATCAAAAAGATAATCCCATTGGAAGGGGGGAAAGAAAGAGAACTCAACGGAAAAATCCAATAACAAATCGCACCAGTATAGCCGGCGATCATATATAGACAAACCCAACAACCCACCCTCATGCCAGCTGGTAAAAAAATTCAATCAAATCGATCAGGCCCAGAAAAAAGCTAAGCTAGCAAAATGAAAATCAACCCATAGCCATCTAATTAAAGGAAATAAAAAAGCAGAAAATCCGAGTAACAATTCAGAAAGTCCTCTTCTTTTTTCTTCTCCTTCGGGTCTCTTCTTTTCTCTTTGCAGCTCCTCTCATCTCCATATAATATTTGCCCTATCTCTCCACCCCTCTTAAAAAGGTGTGACCTTTTTCTTGTCTCTACACTGTAAAAATGGTAACTTGTTTATTTTTTGTTCTCTCTCTTTCTCTATCTCTATCTCTTTTAATGTGTCTTTTTTTTAAAAAAATGATTAGTGAATTGTTATAAACCCTCCATGGTTTTTGATGGAATGATTGCTTAAGCATAATTTCGTGCTTACACCTCCATTTCATTTCACTTTTCTTGTAAACCCTCAATTTCTTGCAACTAACAACCACATTTTATCCTCTTTAGCTTGCTTGCTTTCTTTCTTTCTTGCATTGTGTCCATCCTTTCCCTTTCCGAGTTTACAAGTTGAGGTATGCCTTTATTGTACATGTCTCTCTCATTGTTCTTTAGTACCATCTTCATAGTCATTATCCGTAATAATGACAATTATTATTAATTAGGTGGAATACAATTATATTCTAAATTGATTTAAATGCTTTAAATAAATATTTGTGTAGTAATTATTTGTTTTGGAATAGAAAAGAAGTTAAAAGGAGTAAGACATCACATTAGCAAACGAGGGAAGGTGTAGGCGGTGGCTACCGGCACAAAGGAGCCGTGTCTTACAATCTCATCAAAAGTGCAGACACGTGCCAGACTCTTCTCTCCCATCCTCAACACCGTCCTCCCTGTTGACGGGCACAGGAACAAGTAAGTTGCTCTTTTTTTGTTTTTTGTTTTTACCCCACCTCAAGAGTCACAAAGGATATAAATTTGTAATCTCAAAATTTCTTAGGTAGTCAGTGTATTTCTATGCACAAAGAGCCTTCATATATTTGATTGTTTAGTTAATAATTGATTATTGGCTCTGCTCAGCATTAGATTCTCATTAACCTCCAAATTTTCTAATAGTTCTAATTCTTATATTACTGCTAAAAACGAGCCATCCGTAATTAAGCTGATCAAGGATCTTTGCCCAAAGGGTTAAAGGATCATTAACAGAAATATTTCATATTTCTCCTCCTTTAAAATGACTCAAACTCAATACCTCCTGAAAAAAAAAGTCTTAAGTGAAAAGTTGAAACTATTTAAGCCACTCCTACCAATAAGTTGATCCTAGTGATGGTATAGGCTGTTGTGTGTCCCTTTTCATCTGTTTATTCTTTCAAAAACAAGAAACAAGAATTGTTGCCTCAATTGATGGTAAATTTTGATACCTCTTCGTTACGAGGAAGGACACACAAGTTAGAAAGGCATAACAACTCTAATTAGACTTGGCAATGAATCAGGTTGATTTCAAGCTTACCTCTAAATTCAACCTAAAGTTTAAACAGATTCGAGAATTTAGGTTTAAGAACAAGTTAAATGCAATTAAATATTCTCTAATTTTGTAAGACCGTAATTATATTTAAGCTAAATTTAATTAAATACTTTTATTTTTATCTTTAAAAATAATAATTTATTTAAATATAATGAATATGTGCAATTAAAATATAATTCTTGAAAAAAAAGTGTAAGGTAATGTCACAAAACATGAATTGTTAATCTATTTACAGTAAAACCTCTATAAATTAATATTGTTGGGATCGTGATATTATTATTTTATAGAGATATTAATTAACCAATAAATTAATATTTATTAATTTAAAGAGAATTTTGTAATTGATTGAAGTTAAATTTTGATTACATAAAAAACATTATATCTTTAAAAAATTCACGTCTCATGTTAATTGAATGAATCTAAAACATAGATTCATTGTATATAATATTAATGAAAACTAATAAATAATGTTCATTGTTTCTTAATAATTAAGTATTATTTATTGTATTTTTACTTAAAACATTCAACGTACATATGTACGTATGATGGAGATAGAAAATACTTTATAAACAAGATAGAAAATTTTTTAAAACCGCACCCAACAATGGCTTCTCATCTAAAAGGTTTCACAAAATCAACAATGACAGATCAAATACGCAAAGAATTATGTGAGTACAAGAGAGATCATTCGACATGTACTCAAAAAGATTTACAGTTGTGACTTGAAGAAAAGTTTTATTTGAAAGTTAGCCAAGGTACAAACAATACCAGAATCGTATTTCACTAATTTGTCTTAGTTATATTTGTGTAAATTTATATAATTATTAATTTATGATATTAATGGGATCCTATTTTTACATAGGGGTATTTTGAAAATATATTATCTTATTATTTTATCGAAATTTATTAAATTTTCAACTAATCCAAGTCGAGAGCGGAGAAAAATATTACCTTAAAAAATTTATTAATTTACCAAGTATCAATTTAAAGAGATTATATTATATTTTACATCAGTAAGGTGACTAATTCCCCCTAGTGTGAGGCTTTGTTGAACAACTTGGGCTATTTGGGTTGGATAATGTTATGTTTCACATTGTGCCTGACTTAGGTCCACAAGAGAAGTTCACAAACTATTTATACTTGCTAAGAAAAATCAGTAATGGTCTTAACAAAGACATTTGATAGATTCGTTTGCTCATTGACCCATTAAAACTCAATCAGGATCATGTAACTGATACAAGTGTAGAGGGTACTCGTATTTTAAAATCTGGCTCGTCATATATGGTTTGTGGTCGCTCTCAACGACGACGACCCAAGCTTGCCTTAGGAGGCTGGAGAAGAGTGGGTGGGCATGCTGATACTAGTTAATTAGGTTTTAAAACAACCACTAATTGCGATTAAACTAATTAATGCAAAATCTAAACGACAAGTGTACCTAATCAATCTATCGCACTGACTTCATTGGGTGCGACGTCATTTTTGGCTAACAACTACCTTCCATTCTAATCTACGAACCCCAACCTTAATTATAACACTAGTTAATATATTAAAATAAAGGGATAATAGTTAATATCATTATAAACAAATTATTATACAAATTAAAAGTAGAAAAGTCACAATTCTCTTTAATTTAAATCACATTTTCAATAAATAAATTCTATTAAAAATTTGACTTTATTTCAAACTAAGTGTGATGATGATAAGATATATATATACTTAATAAAATTATGCAATTTGATATATGATAATTCTTAGATAAAGATATGATCAATAGTTAAAAAGACTCGATCGGGCTGATTTAATTTTAAAACCTTTTAACTAATTTTTATAATAGTTTAATATTGATTGAATATTTTAAACTTTAAATTTTTTGTGTTCGGCTTTTAAAATATTATATACAATACATTAATTCATACAACTTAAAATTAAATCCCCAAATAAATATCAAAAACCTTGTATCAATTTTGAGTTGGAATTATTTTATCCTACACTAATTATAATATTACACACTAATTTTTTTTCAATATAAGCATTATTTTACATCAAATTTCAGTTTTAAAATTTATCATTTATAATATTATTTAATTATTCAACTAATTTTTATTTATAAATTTAAAATAATATCATTTTAAAATTTAAATATTGTATTGAAAAACCCAACCAAACCAAGGAAATCTACTTTGAAACAAGCAAATCCCTTTTTTGGAGAAAAGAAAAGCCCAAGTTTTGTACACCTTTAGAAAGAGAGAGAGAGTCCCAAAAAGCGCCAGAGTTCATTCTCTGTAGAGAGAGAGTTCAATTTCCGGCGCTGAAATATTCTCTTTCCCTTTTTCTCAGCTTAGGGTTTTTTGTAAACCTGATTTTGAGTGAAAAAAGAACAACCAACAAACAATGATCGACTTTTCTCGCGTACAAAAGGAGCTTCAAGAATGTAGCAGAGACATTGAGTCCTCAGGCATAAGGGTCACTCCTAAATCTGATAATTTAGGTCGATTGACTGGTATTATCCCTGGACCCACTGGAACTCCCTATGAAGGTGGCACTTTCTGTATCGATATCACACTCCCAGGTATGGCATCTTGGGGAACACACCCAAAACTGTTTAATGTTAGTGTTTTTCTGTGTTTCTTTTTGGAAAATTGGGACGTTGGTTTTGTTGGGTTTTCTTTAATTTGAGCTGTTTTTGTAAATTGTTGAAGAAAAATGGGGAAGTTAAAGATGGAAATGAAGAGATTTTCTTTTAAATTTCGTATCTTTTGTTCTTGTTTAAAAGTTTTGGGCTTTAATTTTGGTGGGTTGTCCTTAGCTTGATTTATTTTTTAAAATTATTAAAGAGAAAAAAGGGAGACCAAATGCTTCTTGTCGTCAAGTAATTTTCTCAGGGTCAAGTACGTCCTGGATGCTCTTTGGTAGCAGAAATGGCTTTAGGGTTCTGAGCCTGTCGTTCGCATTTGTTTCAATGTTGGAAATTTAGCTGTAGATTTATCCTGTGGTCTTTGAAAAATGGGGAAAGCATTCGCATGCTGAACCTATATTTTGCTATTAGCTTATGGTAAGATGGGTTTTTGGCTGCATTTTGAGTGTGAAGGATATGAAAGCATCTATTAACTTGCAGTTGCGATGCTTGGTTCCTTTTGTAGATGGATATCCTTTCGAGCCTCCCAAAATGCAGTTTGCAACGAAAGTGTGGTAGGAAAAAGTTACCTAATTTGCTTTTATATTTGCATGGTTTTATGTTAATTTGTAATATTGTTACACAAGATGACTGGTGGTGCCCTTCAAAATCAATATGGTTTTGGAGGCGTAATGAAATTGTGGTTGTATACTCTTTTTCCTCTCATAGATTACATTGGCTATAATTTAAGTTGTCATGCAGTTACACATTACGGTAGTTATTTTTACTAGCAGTAAAAAGTGTGTTTACCTGTATAGATCGTTGCGCTAACTATTTGAGTTTTGAACTGTCATGTGTTCTTTTGAATTTTTTAATTTGCTCTCAAGGTAAATGCATCTGTGTTGTCTTATTTATTCATGTCCTTGAATGATTTTGGAGAGTAGTGTGAGGAAGGCAGAGATCTGCTGCATTTGATCAATTGGAGATCAACTGCAAAATTGGTTTTTGATTTCATGGTCTTGATATACAGGATGCTGCTCTTTGTTTTGATGTCAGGTTTGCCGTCAATTGGCCTTCATGTAACTTGGTTTTGTTGAAACATTTCATGATCTTGCAGATAATCATATTATTGTGTAAGTGAAGGACTTCTAGCTGCCAAAAGGTCAATTTAGGTGACTAGGCCAAATAAGAAAGGCATTTAAAGTAACCATTATGATATCATGCTTGACAAGTTAGGAGCATCATCTTTATCTCTCTTCCTTCACTAGCTTCTTTCTTCTTCTGCCTACATGTTGATCATTTAAGAGAGTTTTCCCACCTTACTAAGAGGGATTCTAATAGTAAAAAGCATTAGCTTCAAATTTGATGTGGTAACTAGATGAATCCTCTGATCCCTGCGATATGTAATCAATATAATGTATGGATTTAGGGTGCATTGAAAGTTCCGCCGCAACTAGAACTCAATGTCAGATGTTTTGAGTAATCTATTAATTCATGCATGACATGCCCACATCATTTTGCGCTTGATCTTTTAGTTGCTTAAAACTTTTAATTTTTCTTGTGTTGGGACTGCCTGCTTTTAGGCATCCTAATATCAGCAGTCAAAGTGGAGCCATTTGCCTGGATATTTTGAAGGATCAGTGGAGTCCGGCACTCACTCTAAAGACAGCACTTCTTTCTGTCCAAGCATTACTCTCTGCCCCTCAGCCCGATGATCCTCAAGATGCTGTAGTGGCACAACAGGTGGGCTATGTCTGAGTGCTTGGAGTAAAAGCTGTTATCTTTTATTTCATATACAGCTTCGCATTTTGACTTGTTATCTGTGGACGTTACAGTATATTAAGGAGTATCAGACCTTTGTTGGGACAGCTCGCTATTGGACAGAAACTTTTGCCAAGGTCTCATCACTAGGGGTTGAAGAAAAGGTTTGAAAACACAGTATATGTTATCTTGAACGGTTGCTTTGTGATTGAAGTGTTTATATACATACATGATGGCTATGTACTGACGCAGTTTCAATCATTACAGGTACAGAAACTTGTCGAGATGGGTTTCCCTGAATCGCTGGTGAGGAGTACACTGGAAGCAGTTGGTGGTGATGAAAATCTGGCGCTTGAAAAGCTTTGCTCCGGCTAGATTTGGTCAGGCGGCTGATATTACTTATTATTTTCCAGATATAAAGCTTAACAGGAACGGGCGTTTTCTTTATATAGTCTCACCCTCTTCTTCAGATTTGGCATTTCAATTATTCAGGATTGTACTGCCTTACCCTTCTGGACCCCTCGACTAATGACACAGAGTCTGCTTCAGTGACTGGCAACTTTTACTGTATGGATAAGAGTTTTTCTTTTCTAGTCTGATGAAGACCTCGCTACTGAAATTTCTAAAATCATTACAAACAGCATAAACTGACAAAAGCTGAAAAATTAGAAAACCAAACAGCTAGAGCTGAAGATTTGACTATGTTAACAGCCTGATTACAAAGTTTGGGAACGAAATCCTGATCGGGACAAAAGTAAACAGAAGATTTAGCATTTTTCACTGTTCTCCGTGAAAGAATCATTATTTAGTCTCAAATGGATCAGCATTATGGCAATATCTCCTCCTGAGCATAACCAAGAAAGGTCACATCTGTAGATTAAATTAATCTCATTGAGAAAAGGAAACGGAATTGAAATGGCAACGACCTCCACAGTATAATCCCCTCAAATTTTGGTAGCAATTAATGAGGAAGAGGAGCCAAAATATTCAATGAATGTGAAAAAGACTCGTCCACTACCTTTAACAATGTGTAAGCAACATGAAAAGGACTCGTCCGCTACCTTTCACGTCGTGTGTTAAAGTTTCACAGTCCACTTCAAATATCAGAGTTTCACAACTTGACAAGAGCATTTAGCCTTAGAACGACCACTGGAAAAGGAAGGAATGGAATAATAGTTTCTTCTTTAATAGTGAACATATTGTTAAGAATCTATTTTCAACAATAATAAATTGTAATTATAAATCCTAACATTATTTTATTCATAATTTATTTTCTTTTTTTTAAATTAAAGGATGTTGAAGCTTTTGTCACTGCCATTGAAGTAAAAAAATTCTTGGGAAGCTAATTTCACCGATTGAAACTACCACAGCAATAATTCAGTTCTAGCTTTTGAGAGCTACCCTTAATCTTATTATGGTTTCCAGGATTAAATACACACACATATATATGTATTGTTAATTTCAATTCGACCGACATCATATTAAAAAAGAAAGAAAACTGGAGTTCTGGGACAGTGAAAGCTTCCAATTTGATGTTTTAAAAAGGAGAATAATGACTTGCAGGAGGTGATTGAAAACTCCATTTCCTTTCTTATATTTTCTGTAGAAACAGAAACAGAAACAGAAACACCAGTCCCTTCTTTCTCTCAGCTTTCAGAGACCAGAGAACATGAAACACACAGAGACAGTAACCAAAGCAACTAGCAACACACACCCAGAAAGACAAACATTAAACTAAACTAAAAGCTACCCTCCATATAACATCATGGATGTACGATAATTCCTTGTTTTATTGTCCTCATAGTTTCCGCAAGAGGTCAGTACTGCACCTAAGATTATGAGCGACTTCTACAATAATCAACAAGAAGAACAGCAGTAGACGCGGACTCTTCTTGCCCGAGGACATGCCGGTGGACAAGAAAAGAAGAAAAGCAAGGCTATGAATATAGTGAGCACCACCACAAGCAGCAAGTTGTCGCCTGAGTCTGAGCCGCAACCTCCCATTGTAATAGTCTGCAAAACCCTTTTTCAGCTTCCGAGTTTCTGTCACTCTTTGCTCAACTCAAGCGGCTAGGAAGCCTTGCTATAGTCAGGGCAGGAATTCCTACGGACAGTAGTACCACTCGTGTGCGAAAAGCCAACAGATACCACTTGTGGTTCTAAAAGGGCACTATTCACCCAATTATAGAGTTTAGCTTCTAGTGATTTTGTGGTTGGAGGACAAATTCAGTTTTTGAGGCTGAAATTAACAAGGAGGTGTGCTGTCGCATACAAAAATTTTATGTGCATTTCATTGAACAATATCTCAATTTTTTTGCATGCACTTTAAGTAATTCATTTACATATATTAAATCTTCATAATCACAAAAGAGAAATGGATTGTTAGATAATTTTGTCCTTCTTTATAATAATAGACAACTATTAATTGTATTTTTAATTTTTTAATAATTAATTGGTTAAATTACGTAATTTGATCCAAATAAAAATAATAAAATGATTCAATAAATGATCTAAATTGATGAATTGAAGTCCAGGAAGAAAATAAATTTCAATTAATATGGACCTGACTCATATCAAGCTTGTGATGCTATATATAAAGATTAAGGTATCCTTTAGTTACTTATGTAATTCATAAGCATATAGATCCTTTGACTTGTTAAGAGCGCTTACGTCTTTAAAAAATTGAAGAAAGACGTTAATCGAGTATCGGTGATTGACTTCTACAAAGATTTCGAGAGATTGAAACTCATTTGGACCTAAAAAATTGCTTTGAAATATTGGATGGAACAGAAATTTAAGTATTCTATATTTTTTTTCGTTTTAACTCTTTTATGAATAATTCAAGACATGCAATACGGTCTATCATTCGTGTTACATGAAAATCCTATAAATAAAGTTTATAGGACTTTTAAATGATCACCAATTTGTCTCTCTTTAGAAGTCTTCGTTGACATTAAAGAAGCTTCAAGCAAGTGAGGGAACTATCAAATCTCGAAAAAAAGTAAAAATGGCCATAAAGGAATTAGAAAGAAATTAGTGATGACAAAAAGTTGTACAATACGGCGGCAAATGAGATCTCACCACCTCATAGTCTTATAAATAGGACTTCTTGTGCTATGTTGTAAAATAGAGTAGAAAAGATAGGTTGCCATTGAGTAGTAGAACTGACATGAACAAATAATATAAAGGACGAGAGAGATAGTTTCTTCTACATTTGGTATCAGATCCATGTTCAATTCAACGCAGTTAGTGAATTTGTGTATTTGAGGATATGATCTGGGTTTACAATTCGAGGAGGTTCTGCCAAAACGCTGTCACTGGCTGTGAAGATTCTTAATATACACTTCAAGAGAAACAATATTAGGAAAACTTTTGTCACCAAAAACTATTAGCGACAATTTATTATCGCAGCCAAAAATGTTGCCAAATTCTTGTAGCTAAAAATTGTAAGCGACGTTTTTAGCAATTGGATGCTAATAGTTTTTCCTACGTTTTATTTTCGTAGCTAAAAATTATTAACGACAATTTAACCTTAGTTTTCGTAGCAAAAAATTATTATCTATTTTTATCACAAACATAGTCAAAATCTTTTAGCTACGTTTCCCTAAATATAGCTAAACTAGAAACGTAGCCAAAGAATTTTAGCTATATTTCTGAAAAAATAGTCAATTATTTTTAGCTACGCTTTGTAATATGTATTCAAAATTTAGTATACATTTTAGCGAAATGATATGCCACGTTGAATTATAATTATTTGCGATATTTTGAATTCATATTATTGTATATAATATTTAGATTTTTCTTGTTGTTAATTTATTATAAAAATTATTCAAAATAAGTGATAATTTAAAACATTGTATATAAAAAATAAAATATCATTATAATTGTTCGTGTACAAGATTTTAATTACATCTTCAAAAAAACTTATATACAAAATAATAAATACAGATATTAGTCTAATTACTCATATTCATTTTCATCTTCACTGCTCGCATAATCCAAACCAAGTAATTTTTTAGGTATTTTTTATACTTGGCTAACTTTTTTTAAGCAATTTGTTTTTCTGTTCAAGAAATTAAACGTATGCTGGTCTTGATGATAATGAAACGGTTGACTTAGGACTAAATCCAAGACCTTTGATATATCTGAATTGTGTACCTAACATGTAACACCCCACTCTCACTGGACAAATACTTGACATCTTGAGTGATATTCGAATATGTACCCCGCAAGAGTGGTGTGTTAGAGTATTCACATCACTAACTTAATCATGGCATCATCATAAATATATAAATGACACAATATTTTAAAAACCAAATTCCTCATTTCATTTCATAAAAACTGAATATGTACATTGAAATTTTACAAATTCATCTAAATCTGTACATCATCAAAACCTAATACAAAATACGATATATGAAAGAGGAATTATATAAAAATTTATATCTAATCATTCACTCTCAGTTGACCGACCTTTAAGCCATTTCTCTGATCCAAAAGTACAAGAACTATGTTTCTTGTAGAGTCTCTTTGTCACTAATGTCCTCTTTCGATCATGAAATATCAATGTTGCAATTTTAGTAAGTCTTGCGAACTTAGTGAGGTAACCATCCTCGATGGTTCACTTAATTAACACAAGACATCATCATATACAAACACATAATTCACATCATCTCATTTATCATATAACATCATATATCACATTCAAAGTAATCATATTGATCATTTCAATCATTTATATTACACATATCAATTTTAAATGCAATGCTTATGAAACTCACTATTATTTATTATTTTGTTGTGATTGAGTGCCTTTCACTTAGGGGTGAGCATTATTCGGGCCGGCCCGATTACCCGGCCCGGCCCGAATTAATTCGGGTAAAGAAATTACCTAATTCGGGTAATTCGGGCCGGCCCGGATATTAC
>JAOTIZ010000006.1:33986207-33998863 GCA_027123425.1 Erythroxylum panamense | reverse complement strand
AATCCATTCCAACTTAAGTAAACTTCCCAAAATACCCTTACACAAATTAATCCTCTAATTCCTTATTTAAACCATATGAAATCTCAATTATACTCCAATTAACCACTAACACACCCAAATTAATCAAACTAAGCTATAAGCACATAATTATCATAATTCATGCTTAATGACATCATAAAAAAAATTCGGGGTCTAACAATTAACATGTCAAAAGATCTGATACTCTATTTATTATAGACCTTCAAATGCAAAAACTTTACATCAAAAGATAGCTGTAAGAATTTCGAGCACTTTAGATATATTTCTTCTTGAGCAACTTGCAATAACTTCCTAAAATTGTCTTATGTAATACTACCAATTATGTTTGGCAAATCGGTTTCACTCATAGTCTTTATATAATTCCCATAGTCCTTTTAACATCTTGTCAATCGCCTCATCATCATTGTCATTAATATCATAATCTTCTACATCATTATTGTTACTACTATCAAAGCATGTATTAACACTTCTACCACAACTTGCTTTAGAATGTTCGCTATGATAAATCCATGGAGTATAGAATTTATCTATGCCTTAGATTAGTAAGTGATTATACACCACATCTTGACTTTGAATGTTCACATTTAAGCAATCTATACATAGACAACTAATACAACATTCTAAACTCATTTGATCTTTTACAAATTACACGAAACTCTTAACTCCTAAGTATTTAGTGGGCCATTTTCGATGAGACGTCCAAATTTTGTCCATTTATCAATACAATTAAAAGTAAATTACTAAATGTAATTTAAATTCTAAATAACATAATGATAAATCAATATAAGTTGACATACTAAGTTTGAAAACATAACATAACCAAGGTACGTGGAAATCTTAGACCACTTGAATCGAAAAATGGTCTTCTCACTGTGACTCCTACGCTTGTAGAATATTTCACCAATAAGCCTCAACAGAGCTGCATCATGGGTTTCTAGCCTATATACTATCCAAGTCATTTATAAAATACATAATCCATAATTATAGGTGGATTTCTTATGTTACTAATTCTAAATTACGAATTATAGTTGACATACTAAGTTTGAAATCGTAATATAACTAAGGTACATGACATTATTAGAGCACACGAATCGAGAAAAGGTCTTTTTACTGTGACTTCTAAACTCGTGGAATATTTTACCGATAAGTCTCAATGGAGTTACATTATGAGTTTCCAGCCTATATACTATTCAAGTGGTTTATAAAACACATCTATTATAAGAGATCAAATTATTATAAGAGATTTATTATAGTTAAGGATAGCTCAATTGATAGTCATATGATATAACATGAACCATATATATATAGTTAGTGATTAATATGTGATTTCGAAAATCTTTAGCTAAGGTGAAATAACATTTTAAAATAATTTTAAATGTCAATAATTGAATCAATTATTAATGGTGAAGAATTAATATGATTGGAGTCAACTAAAGTAGACATTAATTTCATACTTTAATCTTGGAACGTTGTATAATAAAATGATTAAATTATATAAAAAATCATATACCAAAAGGCTAGTTAAAACACGTTAATATTCCTAAATATTTGGTTGGTCATGAGTGTTATTAGAAGTCAATCTTAATCAATAGATATAAATGATTTAATTAAATAATTAAAGATAAATTAAATATGATTTAGAATTATATAAAAAGTCAAATCATATCATTAATCTTAAAGTTTTTGTAATTTTAAAATATGAGTATCTTATATGTAAAATAGATTTATAGCTTAATCGAAAATTTTGAAATATTATATTATTAGCTCATTTATATATAAAAACATGTTTTTATTTAATGTTCCTAATCAATTTGAGAATTCATAATTCACATCATGACGTCACCCTCGAGCTTTGTAAGGAAGGATGGTCCGAAATTTTGTTCGCTTCCAGGCTCCAGGGCCACTTCAACTCACCTCCTCACAACTAGTCAGAATAAAGGGCCGCCACTAGCTCAGGGCAGATTGAAAGTATCAGTAATAATCTTTTCTTTTCCTTTGATTGGATAACTAAAAGTCATCATTGAAACCAATTATGAAGAGCAAGAAAAGAAAAGGATTAGATAACGTGAGCAATGGATTCAAATAAAAGATGATGCCAAAGAAGAAGATAAGAATGGGTATAGGGTGTCTATTATCATTTTGGTGTGCTATTTTGTGCTCATCTTCGTTCATTCATCTATTAAATGTACCCTTCTTTATTTATTAATTTATTAATATTTAATAGATAGATAGAAAGGAGTACAGGGTAGTATACAAAAATAGAAACAATCATTTTATATTAATAGATGGATGGATAGAGAGGGACATAAAATATCATACAAGAACAGGCAATGATAAATTAATCTTAGATGCATACTTTGGTTGCAAGTGATGATAGTTTTCTTTTCTGTCATTATAAGATATGTTACTTCATGCATAATTCAACGCAAAGGTTCCCAATCATCATAAGAGTTAAAAATAGTTTGTTAGGTAAGACAATGAGCCAATTGCAGGAACCTTTGGTATCAGTCATAAATTTGCGGAAAAAGATACTTAAGTTATTGCAATTTATTTTGATTGTAATTCTTTTCATAAAAGTAGTATAGAAAATTCAATATTTTTATTACTGAATCTTATATATAATGAAAAACAAAAATAAAATAAAATCTCACTTTTTTAATTAAAGCATAAACTATGATAATATCATTAATATTTATACCAAAAATGAAATATTATTCTCACACAAGTTGATATTTGTTTGATTTGTGTGAAATTTTATTATTAATTAGTTAAGTTAAACTTATTATTTGACTCTAAATTATTGATAATTTATTTAAAGCATGTAATTAACGAATTGTTATATATACTTATAATTTTAATTACTAATGTTTTAAAAAACAGATCGGAAGTTAAATAAGTAAGGTAAGAAGTTCAAAGCTTAAAATGTTTAACTGGTATTAGATCATCATAAAATCGGTTAAAGATTAAATAAATCGAATAATTTAAAATATAATTAAAAGAGACTATTCTTAATTTAAAATTTAATTAAAAAAGAAAGTCGTTAAATAAAATTAATTGATTTATTTTAGTTTATAAAAATTAATTAATTTACGGCAATCGACTGATAAATTAATAACTTGATCAATTTTTAACCCAAAAAAAATAGTAAAATACGTCAAATGAAAATGTTGAAAAACCAAAAAATTACCAATTTAAAGTTTTTATAGTTGAAAGATAATATAATGTATATATATATTCCTTTAAGCTCACACAACCTCTCGACTTTCAGCAACTAAACACAGAAGATTAGTCAAACAAGCTGCGACGACCACTTTACCTAACACAAACAGCGTCAATTTAGTCCAACCCAACTGAAACGGATCGCCTACTTTGACTAACCATCTTAGACGGTAATTTCGGAGATGACGACGCCGTATAAAGGCAATAATCTTCAAATCTACAATTTACTCTACAGTTTCGGATGAATGATCCTCTGTCTAATTTTATGGTGTTTTATTGTGTTCAGTAAATCTCAACCATTTATTTCTACGGGATCAGAATCCACATAAATAAATGGCTGAGATTTGCTGGACACAATAAAACACCATAAAATTGGACAAAAAATCTGGACTCACAATTCCGATCTTTTTTTCTCGCCTCTTCGAGGGAAAGGAACAGATCAATTGGAAGAGTTAGGCGAGACTTTTAATTAATCAAGTTTTTTTTTTCCAAAAAAATGACTTATTTAAATTAGAAAATGTGAATCTCAAACAAGAGATTTGGTACGGAGCTGAAGATTGAACGTGTTCAAACACGACGTGTTTTGAGGTTTTTGACAAATTGAAACGCAAGGCTGACTCCATACTGACCGCTGTTTGGTGGTGGCGTGGAACTTAATTTTCAAACGCTACCCTGTGTAGACGTGTACGTTGTGGTCTTTATTCTTGCAAGTTGTCTTTGTCTGCTTTGAATTGTAATACTAAAATTTTATAGGCACAATCACTTTCGTCAATTCACTACTCTACAAATTGGAATTGTCTCCTTGAGTTTATTATCATCTAATTTTAGTTGAATTTTTTAAATCTCAAATATTTCATTTTACTAATTCAACTTTTGGTCTGATTTTTAAAACATTAATTTAATCACCTTGATTCTATATCCACAAAGTGAAAGCATGTTTTTCTCATATCCTTTCTTAAATAATTAAATCTATTTATCGGGACAATATCTTCTGTATTTCTGATTCATTACCAACTCTATTCTATACAATCTTATTCACATATTTTTCTGAGTCTCGTATATTTACGTGGATAGAATTGTATGAAACAAAATTGGTATAAAATTATGGATACAGATAATTTGTTCCTGTATTTACCTAACAATTTAATTTGATATAACATTGATTATATATTATGTACTTGCTACAAAGTTCCCAAATGATAAATTTTAAAATTTATCACTTACGTCATCCCTTTGATCACAAAGTAAAAGAGGCGTACGACTACTGTTTTCATCAATAAATGCCAAGTATTGGTTGGTAGAATTTCATTAAATTAACTGACTCTTATTCGCTGCTTCCATTTCACATCAACCTCCGGGAGTGAACCAAAAATCAAAAGCCAACGATTTCGAATCTTTTTTAATTAATGAAGTCAAAATCATTAAGTTTTCAAAGTTAATCTATGAAAATTAAATAATGATCTGATTCAAGTTATTATTGAATTTTTTTTATATAATATAATTTCTTTAAATTAAGATCAAAAGTTTGATTTCTTTAAAATTACCTAAGATCTTGAGTAAGTTTTACTGATGTATTTAATATTTAAAACACTAATCAATTTTGTCGGTTTAATTGTAAATTTTTTGAACCATTTAATCTTTCAGTTCAGTTTTTAACTTTCTTATTCAATTTATTTTAATATTTGTGTGATTAAAAACTAATCAATTTATTAATCAATCGGTCAATTTTTATTAATTACTAAATTTTTACAAAATAAAACAAGCAAATTTATTTTTATTTAACAATATTTCTTAATTAAATTTTAAATTTTTTAATTTAATATCAATTGAGTAAATCTCTTATTTTATTAAAAATTATTACAAAAAAATGAGAATAATTGCAAAATGCTCTTTAGACCAGCAAGTGGTATATAGATTGGTGTTTTGTGGAGGAGGCAGTTTGTTCCCAAAGGACTCTTCCCCACAGGAGGAAGAAAAAAACATAAAAGGATTGGAGAGTTGTGCTCAAGTACAGAGAAAAGTATCTAATAAAGCCTGACCTGACCCTGAACCTGTGATGTCTATTACAAGAACAAGCAACACACGCTTATCAAAAGTTTACTTTCTACTTCCATTCCTCTCTCTGTGTCTTTTGACTTCTTTCAACCTCAGCCCCAATCACGTCACTCCTCGAATCTAATCTAATCTCTTAGATTAGGTACTTGTATATTAACGGGGTTGCAATGGCAATGTCGTTACTACCCTACTTTTCAACAGGCCATCAATGGCTACCTATCGGTTATTGTTCTTTAGTTACTCTAACAACAACTTAGTTTCCTTTCTTAACTCTTCCGCGGGCTTAACCATAAACCTCTCTCTCTTCCTCTCTTTAGACTTGTTTGTGTAATTTTGAGTTAATAGTTCCGGTTCAATCACTGCCTGTCCGTCACACAGTTCATTGCTTTGGTAAGATGTGCTCTTGGGTTTGGTTCGGTGCCTGAAGACTACATGGGTTGTTTTGTCGGCAAGTTGACTTACAAATACCGTCCCCGAGCTTTCGAAGCAGCATTCCATGCACGGAGCTCCGACCAACAGCCTGCCCAGAAGCGGAGAGCTAAGGCGCGAGGTGGGGTTGGTGTGGACTGTCATGTTCTGGAGACGGGGCAGTTCCGGTTACCGGACCTCGGTTACCAGCAGGGGTGGCCATCGTGGCTTATGGCGGTTGCTGGCGACGTGATTGGTGGTTGGACTCCTCGCCGGGCTAACTCATTTGAGAAGCTTGACAAGGTAAGACTAGAAATGGATGAAAGGATAAATATCTTTTCTGAGATTCAAGAATAAAAATGACAAACAAGCTTCTTTTTGCTTTCTTGTTTTAGATTGGGCAAGGAACATATAGCAATGTGTACAAGGCGAGGGATCTACTAACGGGGAATATAGTGGCTTTGAAGAAAGTAAGATTTGATAACTTAGAGGCAGAGAGTGTGAGGTTTATGGCTAGGGAGATCCTTGTTTTAAGCAGATTGGATCATCCTAATGTGCTTAAACTTGAGGGTTTGGTCACTTCAAGAATGTCTTGCAGTCTCTATTTGGTGTTTCAGTACATGGAACATGATCTCACTGGGCTTGTTGCTCGCCAAAAAGAGAAGTTCACCGAGCCCCAGGTATATATATTGTAACAGTGCAAGGTTAAAGATCTCTAACTTTATGATTTCAGCTTTCATATAATCTTGGGGCTCGTGTTCGAATTCTTACTTTATTATGGTATGCTATGGGCTAGTTTGAGGGATTTAAAGATGGGTCTTTTGGTTTGTCCTTTTGTCGGTTCAAATTTTAGCTTTTGTATGTGATTTACATTTGACTCATTTTCTACCATTCGTGCCTTCTAGCTATCTGGTCTTGTCCTTTCCATTTTCCTTCTTGTGTTCTTTGATTTTCTTGCGTGAGCTGATGTTACAAGATGGCCTTTTCAAGACTTGTGGGAGTTACCTGGTAGAATGGACATCCGAGTTTGGGTAGTTTATGGTGTTATGCATTACATGGAGCTTTAAAATGATTATAGATGGGGCTTTTATGTCATTCTGGGCACAATGGTTTCTTTGCAGATTTCGTAGTTATGGTACTAACATATTGTTACATTGCTATATTAAATCTCTTCTTTACGAATAAAATGTACGAGCAATAACCTTTATGATCAAACTTCGACTATTCTTTCCTTTTCCATTACTTCTGGATAGAAAGTTTGAAGTTGCTACTTAATTGAGCACCATTTCTATCCTGCTCTCCAGAGATGTTGTTCTGAAATTGTCCTGTTTTCCAGGAAAAAGTTTCTGTTAGTATAGAGGCTTTCAGTAAGTTATTTGCTTAATTTTTCTTCCATTTTCATAAAATTTCTGAGCTGCAAAACTGTCTGCTTTTGCTATCACCTCCGTTTACAAGAAATGAAGCCTGTACTTTTGCATCTCATGCTTGTATTAGCTGCAATAGGTGATTTTCACCTTTGTGATAGAGACTGCTACAGAAAGATCGTCCTACTTCCAATGTATATATAAAATCACTGGTAGTAGGTGTATGCGTGTTTGATGCTGGAAATGTCAGCCCTATAGAGAATTTAGATGTTAGTGCTTGAATAGCATCTTAATGTCAAGCAACCTATTTTGAATCGTTGCCTACTTTATTTCATAACTTTTTTAGTTAATTGAGATTGTATTTGATTGATTGGTGCTCTATCTTGATGTTATTGTTGGCAGGTAAAATGCTTCATGAAGCAGTTGCTTTCTGGGCTCGAGCATTGCCACAATCGAGGTGTCCTGCACCGTGATATCAAGGGTTCTAATTTGCTTATTGACAATGACGGAGTTCTAAAAATTGCCGATTTTGGATTGGCCACTTTCTATGATCCTGAGCGCAAGATTCCCATGACAAGTCGAGTTGTCACACTTTGGTATCGCCCCCCTGAACTTCTACTTGGAGCCAGTTGTTATGATGTTGGAGTTGACCTTTGGAGTGCTGGCTGTATTTTGGCTGAGCTACTTGCTGGAAAGCCAATAATGCCAGGACGGACAGAGGTACATTTTGGATTGCTTGTTGGGGTTCAAAGATAACTATGCAATTACTTACTGTCCTTGAACGATGTTATTATGCTAATTATTTAGTGTAGTTGGATGTTGTTCTTGTTATGCCACCTTAGTTGGTGGTGTTGAAACATGATTTTGTTACTCCTGTAATCCTATCTCAACATTTTGAGTTACTATATTACTAATTTGACCAATATAGGACCTGCAGATTCATTTCAAAGCTTTTTGAAGTATCACCTCAATGGCGCTTCTTTCCCTTATTTGAGATGCTTTTGTGTTGCTTTCTTGATGACACTCAGGTTTCTCAATTCCTGTGCTCTCCTATAAAACTACCTTTATCAAAACTTAAATATTCCATAAGGAATGCTCCCGGAGTACAGGCCTATGTCTAATGGTTAAAAAACACATAAAGTGACTACTATGCCTTAATGATTTTGCCCTGTCTGTTACTTTTGCAGTAGCTAATTTAATTGCAAAAATTGAATGTTATAATCTTTGTTTGATATTATGGACAATTTAACTCCTAATTTGTGATTTATCAAACTCTTTCAACTGAGCATGTTTATCTATGAAATCCCCTTTCATAATAATCGGATACACATACGGGTCTTCTTGGAGGTTTTAGTGCTTTCAGACTTAGCAATTGAGTACCATGTACCATTTGATTTTTGTTGCTGACAGTTCTTTTCTTCCTTTTCCATAGAGGGTAATTGTTATTTTATTCTTAGCTCTTTTGTTTTTTTTTTTTGTGGGTTGTTGCTTTAGGTTGAACAATTGCACATGATATTCAAGCTGTTTGGCTCCCCATCTGAAGAATATTGGAAGAAATCCAAATTTTCCAATGCAACACTGTTTAAACCACAACACCAGTACACACGCTGCATAGCAGAAACGTTCAAGGACTTCCCACCTTCAGCTTTACCTTTAATTGAAACCCTTCTTTCAATAGATCCTGATGAACGAGGCACAGCAACCACAGCTCTAAACAGTGAAGTAAGTGATGATTACTCGGTAGCCTATTCTCCATAGTTGAACTTTATATTGCAACACTTTAAAAAACTGATGTAATTCTACAAATCTTTGTTCCTGAATATGTGCTTGCTTCCTTTGCTTACGAATTTGGTTAAGCATACTTCCACCAATGCTTATTGTGGAATAACATTGGACTCTTTGTTGAATGTATACTGATTTGGTTTTCTGAGTGCAGTTCTTTACCGCCAAACCTTACGCTTGTGAGCCGTCAAATTTACCCAAGTATCCTCCCAGCAAAGAAATTGATGTGAAATTGAGGGATGAAGAAGCTAGAAGGTTAGATTTTTCTTTCTCCTTGCATTTTTGTTTAAGTTGTCTTATCTGTAAATGTCGTTAATAGGTCTGTAAATGTCTAACTTCATGTTCAGGAGAAGAAGTCTTGGTGGGAGGAACAGTGCTGTTGATGGTGCTAGAAGGGCTAGAATTAGAATTAAACATGATCGGACTGGTCGGGCCATTCCAGCTCCTGAAGCAAATGCAGAGATCCCAGGAAATTTAGAAGTAAGTTACAGCTGCCTTCTTGACTGCCTTCATAACATTCAGTTTACCTATCTAGTCATTCATTTTCAGGGTAAGGTTAAATTAAGCTTAAAGTCTGTATAGATTCATCTTTATCATCATAAGAAGTTTGCGCCATTTGCTGTTGGAACCAACTTTTTAGTCTAATGATTGACATAATAATTCTTAATTGCCTTCATAACTTTCAGAGGTGGAGGGTGATGAATAAAGTGGAAACGGCGAACAAAAGTGAGAAATTCCCACCCCCCCATGAAGATGCTGCAGTTGGACATCCCATAGAGGCATCACATAAAGGCCCCTTATCATTTAGTGCAACTGATCCTTCTTTTAGCTCATCAATATTCAGTTCAAAGTCATCAAAAACTATTAGAAGTTTTGGAGCCATTGAAGGCCCTTCCAGGAGAAAAACCAATAAAGACGAACCTCCTACTGCTCCATCGCAGAGATTCAGTGGTCGGTTCGATTCGCCGTCATGAATCAAAGATTGTGGCAGCTTGAGGTAAATAAAGAGAATAACCGTAGGGAGTTAGTATGTTCCATTTTTCTTGAAGTAGGTGTTTCCCAGATGATTTTTGGTTTTCTACAGTAATTTATTTTATTTTTAGCACATTTATTTGTAACTCATCATATAATCGTCTGATGTATGATTCCTTGAAACAAAGCAAAAGGGCGCCGGAGGCTCTTTGTTTATGATCAGGAAAGGCAATGCTGCATCTCTTGTATAGCTTTTTGAACCTTTTAATGCATTATGTTTCAGTTATGCATGTAAAGGTTTTAATTTTCAAGTCTTGAGAATAAAGTCCAAGTGACTAAGAAAGCACTCACTTTTCTACAAGTTTTCAACGAAATTATCTTATCATTGGTCCAATAGTTTAATACTTATGTAATGGTTCCATACATTTATACTATCAAAATGAAATGGTGTCTACTAATTAAAATATACCATATAAGCACATATCAGCAGGATCAACACCATACCAACCGAATTCCAATGCCAAAAACATGTCAGAACACAACTTACCTACATTGCCATTCAACCAGATGATTTACCTCCCTCACACAATATCAGGCTGGGAGTGTGGGGGCGTTTAGGGTGGGCGTTCCACCTTTTGACTCCAAGATGACCAAGTTTTTAATTACACCGCTAGACTCTTCGAATTATTTGGTTTGGCGTTACCGGATTAAAGATGCCGGGACTATTGCACCTCCAGACGAGACCTCTAAGAAACTAGATCAACTAGTTTACTGTTTCCTCGACGGATCACTCTCCAGCTCGACGGCGCGAGTTGCCCTCGCACATACAACCACACGCTCTCTCTAGGTCTGCTTTGAACATCACTTCAAGCTCCAATTTGCCTCTGCCGACAGCTTCACACTTGCAACAAGGGCTCGGGCACCATCATCGACTACCTCGATGCCATCTTTACCATTGCTGAAGAACTTGCCGTGATTGGTGACACCATCTTGGATGCCGATCTCGTCCTCTTTACTTTAAATGGACTACCAGCAAATTTCGAGCCGTTTATAAGGACAACAAAAGGTCACCCAACCTCCATCACATTTGCAAAACTCAAAGCAAAGGTCTTGCTTCATGAGCAGCGCTTACTATTCTTCTAAGAACCACAACCATTGGATTCTGCTCTTGCCGCATTCTCCACCACAAATCACTCCTTCCACGGCCGAGGCATTGGTAGAGGACACCACTCCTCCAACCATTTCCCTGGTAAACTTTGGGCCTGTCAAAATTATTAGTCCACCTTTTGTACAATCTTCTAATGAACGTATGCAGTTTTTTGAAGCCCACCAGTCACAACCCTTCCGAACTCAAGCTCCACATAATTCCTCTTATCCTACGCACAATTGTAATTCTAAGTCATCCACCCAATGTCAAATATGCGGAAAATAGGGACATATTGCTTATCATTGTTGCTTCCTATATTCTGAATCTCAAAATTGCTTCACTAGTTTTCACTAACCTATGAATAAGATTACCACCATTTTCTCTATTATAAATATCCAACCCGATTATAATTGTAGCACCCCACTCTCACAAGACATCTGCCCAATTTTTTGAATGATGTTTGAATACGTATTCCGCAAGAGTGACATGTTAGAGCACTCACATCATTAACTTAATCATGACATCATTATTAATACATAAATGTCACAATATTTTAAAATCCAAATTTCTCATTTCATTTCTTAATAATTGAGTATGTATATTGAAAATTTTCAAATAATCCAAATACGTACATCATCAAAACCTAATACAAAACACACTCAAGAAAGAACAATTATACAAAATTTCTATCTAATCCATTAGTCTCAGCTGACCAACCTTTGAGCAATTTCTTCTATCCAAAAGTATAAGAACAATGCTTTTGTAGAGTCTTTCAACCACTAGTGTCCTCTCTCGGTCCTTAAATGTCAACGTTGCAATTTTGGTGAGTTTTGAGAACTCAGCAAGGTAACTATCCTCGATGGTTCACTCAATTCATACAACTCAATATCATATACAAACATATAATTTACATCATTTCATTTATCACATAGCGTCATATATCACATTCAGAATAATCAAACCAATCATTGCGATCATTTTAAAAACACATATCAATTATAAATGCAATGCACATGAGACTCACTTTCAGTTATTATTGTTGCGACCGAGTGTCTTTTTACCAGCCCATATCCTTTGTGGATACCGGGCTTGTTTTAGATATTGTCTCATACCCTTGTAAATATCAGGCACAATATCAATTGAGCTAAAGGCTTTTATTACATTATGAGCTTTAAGCACTTTTTACTGAAGACTACAGTCACAACTGCCTTTATTTTTCACGCATTCATGTAATGAAATGCATCACATTCTCTTATTCTCAATCAATCACGTGATTTCATATTCACATTCAGAACACATTTATCATCAGTCCTTGGTCCGATACTCAACAAAATTATTTACTACACTTATTTAAGTCAGATTCACATACAAGTAACACTTCAATATCTCATTCATGCATCAGACACCTTGGACTTTCAAAATCCAGAATCAGCACAATCATATTCACAAATTAATTCAATACAGAATTTAAAATAAATAAGTAATCAAGTGAGACCGTCTAAGTTACTCACAGGTTGCTTCAGAAAGCTATTGCCTTGAAGTCCCGATAAAGTCTGAATGTTGATGTTCTAAATGCTCCTCTATATCATGCAATATATGTTTACACATATCACAAATTTGCACAATTATACACGTACTCATTTATGCACATACGTATATATGAATTATGT
>JAOTIZ010000006.1:33948327-33962145 GCA_027123425.1 Erythroxylum panamense | reverse complement strand
CTTTCCATTTCATTTCAATCTCATAATTTCCTCTCTTATTTACACATAACTACTTGCCAATAATTCCTCGGTTAAAATTCCTTGCTTATAGAAAGGTTCGGGGTCCAACATTTTATTAGAACATTTTCTGGATATCATTGATCTGTGAAAGGAGGATCTCTTATCACCACCCTTTATTCATTATATTCTGTATCTTTGCTTTATCAATGAATGATCATAGGATAGAGCCTTTGGTAGGTTATGCATTGTTTATTTTTCTTTTTCCGTGAGGACAACATAATATGAACTCCTAAAAAGTTGATCTTAAATATAACTCAGAGCCCTCTTAGGAGTAGTTATAAGATGATGTATGTTGCCTACATTCTCCTTGTGCAGTTTCTTGAGAATATGTTTGAGTAATTTTATTCTCTACATATATCTGTGATATTTGGAGCCATGAAATTCAACATTAATACTAGACCATAATGTATCTTCAAAACCTGGTACATCAACGAGGATGTTGTTAAATCTAAAGGGAATCCTAATGCTTATAAAATCTATAATGGTGATGGCTAGTGAATGATCAGATAGACATGGGTTAGAGAACATTGTGTAGTTGTTTGGGAATTTTTCGAACCACTTCAGATTTTTTAAACTTTGATCTAATTTCTTCTTGATGAAATTATCACCATATTACTTGTTGCTTTGTGTAAAAGATTTCTTTGTAAAAAGCATCATCAGAATCTTGAATATCTAACAAATATTGTATTAGATCTAAGCAAGGAATCTTAGTTACATTAGATCCCTCTACTTCTTCTAAAGCTATAATTGCGTTGAAATCTCTAGTTAGTAACCAGGGCATTTGTGTGTGATTGGAAAGTCTCCTAATCCCATCCCAAAGCTGACTTCTCTTATATACATTATTATGGGTATATATGAAAGAAATATGCCAAGATGTCATTATGGTTTTGCAAAACACCTTTACATGTATTAATTGATTTATGATGCAAGAGGCAGAAAATGTGAAGATGGATGCATCATCATTGTTGACCAAGATATCTATCAAACCATACTATTTTCGGTTGCTATATGCCTATTGCTTCATCATAAGAAATGCAATCAGGGAAATACCCTATTAAATTTATAAACCATTTATATGCACCTTCCTTCAGCGTTTCGATAGGATGAGAAATCCCATACTACTGATCAATTTTGTTTAAAGGAAAGTAATTCAATTTGGCATCAGGAACGTTGTCACTGGCCACTAGCACCCTGATTTTTCCTAATGTTTGAAGTGCTAGAAATGTTAGGAAGCAGTTGAGGTAAAGATTAGGGTGATGGTTGGTACGAAGAAGTTGATGTTTTAGTAGAAACAAAAGGAGGGAAACAATTTGAAATTTCCATTTAACCAATAGATAAAAGCAAAACACAAGACAGATGCAACTGAATGATAGTGAAAACAACACACAAAGTAAGAGTCTCTTATAGTAAAAGAAGCAACAGGAGCAAAGAAAATAAAGGAAGGAATAAAAGGAAGAAAAACAGAAGAGTGTGTGAGAAAGAGGCCAATGTCACGACACTAAATGAAAGCAAAACAGGAAAGAAAGATCTTTGTGAACAAAAACTAAGTTCAGGAAAGCAAAAGAGGAGTTACAAATTTTAAAGGTTGGAACGTAACATGAAGATCAGGTGATTTCATGCAAGAAATGGTAAAAAAAATCTAGAGAAAAGATGTAGAGCATGATGGAAAAACTCGGTGGTTTTACACAAAAATAATCTAGTTGAGATGTTAAGATTGCCTATTAATGGTGAAATAGAGCTTAAGTGGTCTAAATTAGTTAAGGTGTCAAGATTACCTATTGGTGGTGAAATGGGGTTCATATTGGGCAATCTAGTTGAGGTACCAATAGGGATGGCAGTTGGCTTGAAGTCTAACTTGATATGAGGTCAACAACTAGGCTTAGTCAACCTAGACTCGTGCCTAGGGGCTAGCCCAATAGCTTGAATGGATCGTGCCCTTGTGCAAAATAACATTATTTTGATCTTAATTTGAGAAACAAATGACCTCAAGTGACGTTTTTTGAGTGGCCTGAGCGGGATTAAGTTACGCCATTAAGGATCAAGTCGGACTAAACCTATGATGGGTTTAATCCTATCCTGCCCATTGCCATCTCTAGGTACTAGGATTGGCTGTTAGTATCGAAATAGAGCTTAAGTATGGTGGTTTGGTTAAGGTGCCAAAGTTCCCTATTGTTCTCAAAATGGAGCTTAAGAGGAATGGTCTGGTTGAGATATTATGAAAAACGTTGAGGAAGAGGGGATAACTTATGATATATCACTTATTTTCATCTTTTTCAACTTTTAATCACACCTTGAGAAATTTTTTTAATTTTTTTATCGGTCATTAGTATCTCCTTGCATCTTAGGACTAATTGTCCATTATTATTCTTTGTCATTGATACTTCCTTAGCCAAACTATTAACAATTATTCACACATACCCAAAAATTGTGGGTACATACTAAATAAGTTATTCACTCATTATCTTTGCATCTATTACTTCCTACAAAACCTTTCACATTTTCTTTGCTACTTCTTAGCCAACGTGACATTTCTTCGAGTGATCCTCATTGTAATTAACCATGAAAATCTAAGATAAGTTAATATATTAATCAATTAAACTCTTTGCAAATAGTTTATTTAAATGTTACCATAAATTTTCAATAACAATGCTAGCTTCATCTTTCTATACTCCTACTCCAAGAGCATGTTAGTATCTAACGTCTTGTCAATGTTGATATCATTCCAAATTATAGTATGTGTTATCTTCCTCCACTTGAAATGCCAATTCATATGTAGCTTGTCAAGATAAAATATATGTAAACATATTAAACATGAAATTAGTTTTAGTTAATTACACATTTTGTATAAATCAACATGTCAATTGAAATTTTCAATTTTGTAGGATGCATGACTTGCCAAAAATACAACTAACCACCCACCCATGCAAATCGCAACACTAAATATAACAACCATGAAAACCAAACTATATCTTTTGAGTAGGAGGTACTTTCAATCTTTTCAAGTTTAATAAATATAAATTTACACATTTAACCATTATATTATAAAATTGTATAACTATCCTTACTATTATTACATATATTTAAAAACATTAAATTAATAAATAATAATTATGGATAATCACTACTTACCAACAACCTAATCAAATGCTTAAGACTTACATCGAGGTTAAGCTTTAGCATTATCACTTATTTAATTACAAGCTAAGCCTCCAGAGTTATCATGAAAATAATGATAACAAATTATTAAAGAGTTGGTGAAAAAGGCCTTCAGTAGTTTTGCTGCTGATTCTTAACTTCTAAGAACTAAATTTTTGATCTTCGTAATAACAAATTATTAAAAGAGTTGATTAAACCGGCCTTCAGCTCTTCCCGTTCTGCTACCACATCAAGCATGCTTGAACAGCTTCATGCTAAGCCAATGGAAGTATACGGCAATGACTGTGATCGGAAATGTCAAGGGCACTAAAAAGCAGTAATACCTGATACTCAAGAGAGGCGGCCAGATCAGGAAACTAGACAAAAACTATGAAGAGATGTTTTCATTTAATACTAAGGAAACATATGTAACTCATCCTTACCAGTTACACCAGCAATGCATCAACACACAGGAAACTAGACAAAAACTACTAAAGAATTTTAGTTAATAGCATGTTATCAAATTAGTTACTTAAAAAACAACAACCACACTCAGTAAAAATTTGTTGACACACGAGATTTAAGAAAGTCTAATAGTACGTAACCTTATTCCTAACTAGTAAAGAAGTTCTTTCCAAATACTTAAACAAATAAAACTAAATTCAAACTCAACCAATTAATTAACTAAAAAGTTGATAAGTTAATCTTTGTTTAATAAAACAATTTTTATTTATATAAAATGTAATAATATATAATATTTACTAAATTATAAATAAATTCTTATCATTATCACCTATTAATTATGTTGTTGTTGCTAAATCATGTCTATACGAACTATTTTATAATACTAAGAATCAACTTATAAACATCAAAATATTATGCATTTATTAATTTTTTATAAATATTCTAAGAATAGATTCGTACCTTAACTATATTATTATTAATTATGTTTATAAAGATTATTTTGTGAATAAATATTAATATTAAAAATCAAAATATTATGATTTTATTAAATTTTTTGTTAAAATATTCCTACTTATATTTACGATTTTCCCGAAAATTTTATTGATTTTTTAGTTAGGAAAACTTAGAAAGAAATCTAAATTCGGGCTTTTATACCTGAGCCCTAATTCTAAAGGATCTTGCCAATAAGCGAATTCGACATATCAATTCCCATCATAGAGGAACAGCTTTTCCAATCAAAACAATGATCTTGATACTTGCTAGATTCAGGCAAAACAATTGCATAATACGAGTAAGACTTGAAATGGCGAGATTAATACCTATCATTTTGAATAGCGGAGACGATGGGGTTATCGGAAGATGGGAGAAGCTTCGATATGATTGCGGCGAAAACGAAACCAATAAAAGAAACTAACCCAGCGACGACGAGGAACCAACTCCATAAAGTTGTCACCTTGGTGTAGGCAGGAGCCATTGGTCCAAAGAGAGGGCGATATGGATGAACCAGGACAATCGAAGTCAAAGCTTCACTTGGTAGAATAAAGACTGAAGTCACCCAACCTCTCTACCTTTACATAAGATTTTTTAAAATGAAAGACTTCAAATTTCCCTTTCCGCGTGGAGAGAAGTTAACAACTAAACTTGGCCCAACTCTATTTTCAAGTTTCAACTGTGTATCGAACCTCTTGCTCTATGGCAGCCCAGAATAGAAACTTCATGTGAGGAGAAAGGAGAAACCAAAGAACGACTGTACAAAGCCGAGGGGGATGATTCATTGGCTTCGGTTTGCAAATGAGCACAAAAGATAGGTTATCTTGTCGCGTCCACTTGTTAATAGTTTAAATGATTGATTATATGAGTATGTAATTATAATCCGTTTCAGAATGCAATTCCTCTGGTGCCGGTACAGATATACAGAAAATTGAGTTCATGTTGGACCTTCAAAATTGAAATTGCTTCGTCCTTTTGTTTTCTTTGATTGTTTAGTTCTGTTTTGGGTGGGTTTACCTTTTCTTAAAGAGTAAATAGTTCCAACTTCTATAAAAGTTAGGCTTTAAAAGTTAATATTTTTAATCATCACCCAAGAAGTGATTCATTCTATGCACCGAAAAACTGGTAGGAAAGGACTTATGGCCATCATAGTGGATCTCGACAAAGCGTATGACCGCCTAGAGTGGGATTTCATTCAGGACACACTTCAAGACATTGGTATTCCAGCCTCGCTGATTTCGCTTATCATGAAATGTCTCGCTACGGTATCCTTCCAAGTGAATTGGCATGGAGAGCTGAGCGAGGAGTTTCGACCTTCGCGCGGGCTGCGTCAAGGCGACCCTCTTTCCCCATACCTGTTTGTGTTGTGCATGGAACGCCTCGGCCAAGCAATCTCTCATGAGGCATCTTCCGGTCGGTGGGCTCCAGGTCGTTTGAGTAGACACAGGCCCCCCCCTCTCCTACTTATTCTTTGCTGACGATCTCATCCTCTTCGCAGAGGCGTCTCTTGAGCAAGTTCACGTGCTTCGAGAAGTCTTGGACTCGTTCTGCACCGCTTCGGGACAATGCGTGAGCCAGGCCAAATCACGCTGCTACTTCTCCAAGAATGTCCCTTCCATGGTAGCTCGTGTCTTAAGCCGTGCTCTTCGTTTCCCTCAGACGGCCGACCTCGGCTGGTACCTGGGGGTTCCCCTCCTTCACCAGCGAGTAGGGAGGCACACTTATCAGCACATCCTGGACAAGGTCCATCACCGTCTGTCAGGGTGGGCTCCTTCCACGCTGTCCTTCGCTGGTCGGGTCACTTTGGTCCAATTGGTCCTTTCGACTATTCCGAGTTACACGATGCAGACAGTCCGATTACCGAGAGGGCTGTGTGACGCTTTAGAACAGACTCTGAGATAATTTTTGTGGGGATCGAGTCATGACCGACGGAAGAGACCTCTGGTAAGCTGGGACGAGGTTTGTCTACCCAAACATCTCGGAGGTTTGGGCATAAGACGGATAAGAGCTATGAACGATGTGTTTCTGGCCAAACTAGGCTGGACTTTGCTCACTAACCCTACAACCTTATGGGTTTAGGTGCTCTATGGTAAATATGGTTTTGATGCCCACCGCCTTCCCTCCTCCCTTCCCCCAGTCGGGGGCTCGATGGTTTGGAGGAGCATCCGAGCGACTTGGCACGTAGTGACTCAGGGGCTACAATGGCGTATCGAAGATGGCTTGACACCTAACTTCTGGCACGACCCTTGGGTGCCGGGTATTGGCCCCCTCATTTCTCATTCCACCCAGGACGTCCCGGCTTCCCTCATTAGCCATCGGGTTAGTCATTTTGTGGACCCCACCGGACAATGGAATTTAGCGGCCGTTCAGGGTTTCCTTCCTCCTTCGATTTGTCGGGCTATAGCCAGCACGTTCCCACCCTCCCCGATTTCGGGCCCTGACAGGATGGTCTGGGGAGCCTCCGACCACAGTTTTTTTACTGTCGCTTCAGCCTACGCCTTGCTTCGGGGCGACCTGCCTACCACGAGAGTGTGGCGGGCCATATGGCAGTGGACGGGCCCACAGCGGGTACGCTCTTTCTTATGGCTACTCGCGAAGGATCGGCTGCTTAGTGTTAGAGATATAGATAGAATTATATCCATATAGATAGAATTATATCCCTGTAAATTAGGGATTCTTTATTATCCCCTAATTTACAGGGATACATTGTATACACAGAGTCTATATATGTACTGCCTAATACAATCAATAAAATATCTCGATTCTCTGAAATAACATGTACATCACTCAGGATCAGTCAGTTGTCGCCCGCAATCAACTCTATCATTATTTAATATTAATTATTAGTTATTAATTAATTAATATTAGTGGATAATTTAAAATATGATTAAAAAAATTTCTTATTTTTTTAAAAATTTAAAGTTTAAATAAAAATTAATTAATTTATTTTAATTTATAAGAATTTGTTTACTAATAAAATTGACTGGTTAATAAGTAAATTTATTAATTTTAACAATAATAATTATTAAAATATATTAAATTAAAAAAATTAAAAATTAAACTAATTTAAAATTTTTACAGTTAAATTAATAAAATCAATTGGACAAAACCACGACCTTAAACCCTTGCGCTCTCATTCAGGTGTACTCAAATCTCGCTCTCTGTATATATATTCACATAAAGGGTTAGGTTCGCTAAATCTCCACTGTGCTGGTTTTTTTTTAATAAACCATTTTGCCTTTAATTTTATCAAAGAAACTCATTTTTAATGAAAGATAATGCCACGATAGAACCTTAGTACTTTGGTTGACTCGCAGACTCGGCTTCATGGAAACGCATTCACATTGTTCCGTATGCTTTGTTATAAAGTAAAAAAAAATCCAAACAAAAGACACTGATATTTTTTTAAAAAAGAATTTACCTTTTCATAATTGGTCCAAAAAAGAATAGAAAGAAGATATAGTGGTCACCATTTGCACCTTGCACGTATATATTCTTAATCTTATATTTGGTATCTTTACATAATTTATTAGTACATTGCTCACTTCTTTGTTCTTATTTTAATCTCCTTCTCGAAATACAAAAAATAAAAACTATTGTTTTTAAAACCAGACCGGAAGGTAAACAAGTAAAATAAGAGATTTAAAGTTTAAAAATTCTGATGGTAAAAAACCGGTATAAAACTAAGTAAAGATTAAATAAAATTAAAGAATTTTAAATATGATCGAGAAATTGAAGTTTAATAAAAAAAGAGATGGTTAAATATAAATTAATTGATTTATTTTAGTTTATAAGAACTTATTAATTAATAAAACTAAAGAATTTAAAATATTATTGAAAGAGATTATCCTTACAATTTGAAGTTTAATTAAAAAAGATATTGTTAAATAATTTATTTTAATTTATAAGAATTTATTAATTAAGAAATAATTTATCGATTAATTAATAAATAATTTAGTTTTCAATAACAAGAGTTATTAAAGAAATAAAACCAAAAAATTCGAGCTAGACACATTGACATTTTAATAAATAAATTAGTTTTTAATAATAAAAGTTATTAAAGTAAAGAAAGATATTTTCTATGGGTTGGACAACAATTAATTGCATTTTAATCGTTTTAGTAACTTATTGGTTAAGCTAATCAATTTTGATCCTGATAAAATAATAAAGTGATTCAATAAAGGATATGAGTTAATGGGCTGAAGTTCAGTAAGAAAATGAACCCTAGTTATGATGGATCGGACCCGTATTGAGCCTATAATGGGAAGACCCGATATAGATGTTATAAATTGGTTAAGGTTTCTTATTACTTAAGCAAGTCGTGAACGTACTGATATTCTTATTCAAAGGTTCACATATTAAGAAAGGTATAGAAAAACGTTAGTTACATCTCAGTAAGCAACTCTCGTAAAGATGTTAGTGGAGTAGCACTCATCTCGGCTTCAGAAAGCTTGTTTAAAATTATAGAATCGAAATCAGATGTTTTTTATATTTCTTCATTTTTTCTTTCACGTTCGTTCTGGAATACGTAACTAAGGCAAGTATTATGCACTACAATTAAATAAAACCAGAAAATTAATATCAAATCAAAAAATTAAAAATTTTGAATCGGAAACTCAATTAGAATTTTTAATCATCTCAACAAAACAACCATGGTTATGGAAATATACAAAAAGAACAAAACGTAGCTGATATCATAGTGGTCATGCAGTGACTAATTAAAATATACCATATAAGCATGGATTTCGAAAGAGTTGATTGATTTAAAATCTTAATGGCAACCGATTGTTCAAGTAAGTGCAACCAAAAAAAAAAGAGGGTGGCCAATCTGATGCCTTCAAGCACGCACAGTTGATCATGATAGATGTTAGTTGTAGTATGAGTCTTATTACGTCTTTCGGATCTACATGAAAGGATCAAAAACGAAAATAATGTAAAATATTTAAATTTCGGTTTCATCTTTGATTCCGAGCTCTAAACATCTCCGAATCTCCTAGAACCTTTAGTGGAAAGTGCTCCCCAACTCATGAGCTAGGTCTTTCTATAGTTTTCTCAAAACTAAAGCTCCCCTAACGAGTCAGGGATTCCTTATATTTTCGATTGATATGAGCAACTGCAAAAAATTTTAACCTTTATATAACTTCCATATCGGGCTTCCCCATCACAAGACCGATATGGACCTTATCCACACTAATTGGGACCCATTTTCTGCCCGAACTTTGACTCATTAATCTAAATCATTTATTAGGTCAATTTATTATCTTTATGTGAATCAAATGACCCAACTTAACTGATAATTTATTTAAAAACCAAAAATGCAATTAATGTCGTCCAATTTTATGAGACATAGACAAAATTGTCCCTAAAGACAAAAATGTCTAATAATAGAAACTAAAGATGGAGATATTACTATAGATATTACTTCTACCTCTTTATTGCTGTGAACTATCAGTTCCTCCTTCCCTTTATTTGGCTTTATCCTGGATATGAACTACTACATTGTAGAAGCACCCTGATCAAATATTCTACTAAATAGTCACTTATACTTAATGCGACTATCGCAAATTAGATTCACAATTGACAAGTCAAAGAATAACACGATGGTCACTGTCTTCCCTTTAAACCTCATACTATTGGTTTCTTTATATCATAAGAACCTTTACCAGAACTGGTTTGACCAACGTCAGCATGTGGAGAAGATTTGAACTTTTTACCTTTGAACTTAATAGGATTCATCATTATCTTCCCTTAAGCTACTTCGAGGACTGTAGGAGTAACAAAACTTGAGTTTCTCTACCTCAGCAACACAATAAGATATCAAAGCATTGAAGTCTCAATATCTTCACCTATTGTAAAAATGAATTAGTCTCGATAAGTACTCCATCACTCCCCTTTTCTCCTGTATACTTCATGGAGAATAATACTTTCATCACGGTACTTGTCTCAACACCAGATGAGACTGTGTATCTCTGGGAGACATTATCAAGAAACTCCTTCGCTATGTCAGTGTCCAGAAGTCCACTTTGCAGATGGTAAGGATTGGATTTCTTAATGGTAGTCAAAAATAATCTGTTAGACCGATCCTAGGCTTCATAGGCTGCTTTAGGAGCTGTCGAACTCATGGATGTTGGTGGAGATGACTTACCCATCCGTATAGTCATATCAACCATAGCTATCTCCACAATATTCAAAACATCCTCTGTCTAATTCTTTATATTGAAACAGAATAGGATTTCAATAGTGTCGTTGATTTAGTTGACTGAAAAGGTGACTTCAAGATGATAATATTTAAATCAGCACAAATGTAGGACAACAGCGATACTAAAGCCATTAAATAGTATCTTTCCTGAAAATCCGATCACACATATTATGAAACACCTTTGGGCTGAATACATAATATATATAATTAGACTTCCACATATAAAAGCGATCGGAGTATAAACTATCGACTCCATAACACTACCACCTTTGGGTGAATAGATCACTTAAGCAATAGTTTTCCTCCATCTAATGCCTTTATGCACATCTCAAAATGTTATGTAAGGCAACACCTTTGGGCAGAATAACCAAACATAAAATCATAGACATCCCCCAACATACAAGCAGAATAATTCAGAATACTGACTTGAAAGGTCACTTTGGTGACTACACTCTTATCAGCACCTAAAAAATCCGCAAACACAAGTGATACATCTTTATGTCATCCTTACATTCATTATGGGCATATCATATGTGACAATGTAACATCAATAAATGCAAAAATCCGAATGCACAGTTTCATTGTCACACACACGTGCTAAAAACATTTTCCGAAAACTTCACTCGAGACTTTCGTAAAAGAAAAATATCAAAAGAGTGACTATCGTGCGTCACCAAATACTGAATCGACCTCCTAAGACATAGCAACCTCATGTATCTCCCTTATAGCTAGTTCATTGCATGAAAATTCACTCAAAAATGGCTTTAGAATATCTCAATTTCTTTTTCAATTGATTATCATGCAATCCCGAATAATGAAAATGAGACCCGATACACGAGAACCTCATGTATCTCCCTCATATGATGTCCGAAACATGAAAATTCAATCGAAATCGGATCCAGAATACCTTCATTCCTTTTTCTGGAGTGAAACTTTAATTAATTACTAATGTAATAAATTCAAAAAAATAGAAAAATATTACTTTTTAAATTTTCCGGACCCGAAAACTAACCAAAACACCTAAGGGTACCTTTACAAAAAATCTGAAATTTTAGGGTGTTTTTTGTCACTGTAGTTCACGTGACATCAGCCGCTGACGTCATTGCGGATGTCGACAGGCCAGATCCGCGCCCTACGTGTAGACACTGTACAGCGCGTGCAGCACTACACGTGTCATCCAGCGGTGACATGGATAGTAGGGATGGGTGCGTGTCAGGCACGCGCCCACCGTTCCACGTCTGTCAGTGTGCGGACGCGAGTCGCGCGTGCAATCCATCGCTCGTTGGAGCGACGTGGCGTGCCGCGATTGCATGCATCAACCGTACGAACGCCTCACGTGCTACTGTAGCGTTGTCGGGCGCATGCAGCACACGCGCCTGACGATCTCCCTTTCCTCCGACGCCGGAGTTCGACATCTTGGGAATCCATTTTTCGCTCCGTTCGGCCCGTTTTCAACCCGTTTTTCGTAGCTAATCTTATGTATATCACTTTTACGTAATTATATACATAAAAAATAAAAAACGAAGGAAAAACAAATGAGATGAAAAACCAAAAAACTTTCGTTTCCAACAATTCGATCACGTAATCGCTTTGATACCACTTGTTAGACGTAGTATGAGCCTTATTACGTCTCCCGAATCTACATGAAATGATCAAAACTGAAAGTAACGCGGAATACATGAATTTCAATTCTATTTCTAATTCTGATGCCGATTCTGAGCTCCAAACGTCTCCAAATCTCTGAAGACTTTTAGTGAAAAGTACTCCCCAACTCACGAGCTAGGTCTTTATACAATTTTCTCAAAACGAAAGCTCCCCTAACAGGTCAGAGATTCCTTATGCTTTTGATTGATATGAGCAAAACCTTTATATAGCTTTTATATAAGATTTTTTCATCACAAGGTCAATATAGACTCGATCCACACTAATTAGGACTCATTTTTTACCCGAACTTCGACCTATTAATCTAGATTATTTATTAAACTACTTTATTATCTTTATCTGAATTAAATGACCCAACTTAACCGATAATTTATTTAAAAACAAAAAATATAAATAATATTGTCCAACTTTATGAGACATAGACAAAATTATCCCTAAGGACAAAACTGTCTAACAATAGAAACTAAAGATGGAGATGGAGAGGCTTCACTGGACGATGAGAGTGAAAAACCTAAAACAGAATCTCCGACTCCTCAGGATCGCCAAGTTTCATAGTGGTTGGGTCGGCCGTGCTGGGCCCAAGCCCAGTCGAAACTACCCGTGGGCCGATCGGTCCGCCCTTCAAAGGCCAATCTTCTACTTAATGGCTATGTCAAGCTCAGGCTCAGTCCACGCTCTCCTCAGCCCATCTGCATGTGAGAGAGTCTCATGCAGACGTGAACTCGTAAACCTAGCGCATGCACTATATAAGGTATTATTATATCATAACGAAGGTGCGCAACACATAACCCTGCTCTCTTAGCCTTTACGGCAACCCTACCTTCACAAAGAGACTGACTTGAGCGTCAGAGGGGCTAATCGGGACATAACCCCCGACGTGCCTTCTTTGTTTTGCAGGTATCTCGTCGTCGGAATCATCACAGAAGGCAGCTAACTCATGGATCCAAACGGCAACGTTCAGTCTCGCCAAAATTCGGCTAAACCACATAGTATATATTTCGAAGCTGCATTACAGCTGCCAGGTCAATAACCACTGGTTTTTACGGCAGAGTAGGATGATCGCGCAGACAAAGCATCACAAAGGGGTCTTTTTGATGAGGCCCAGTGGTTTGTCTACAGTGCTACTATCATTTGTCATTATATGTTAAATGAACTTTGCAGAGCTCTGTGACCAGTCTAACAAGAAAGGTTGACAAGGAAGGAATGGGGCAAATTCAGGAAAGCTTTGCACGTTTCAAAGGGCATGCTATGTTTCTTTTTGGTCATGAGTTACTGTTCGTTCACAAAGGAAAATCACTTAACTAAGGGTTCTTTTTCATATTAAATAGTTATAAATGGAAGATCACGTCTTTTATGCGAAAACAGTAAGATGGAGATATCTGTTGTTGGTCTATCCGTCCATTGAAGATGTTTTAGCAATTTATAATGATACTGATTTCCACACCACTTTCTACTGTTGAATACGATAAAAGTGTTACTACATATAAAAATAAACTTCCAGTACATCTTAAAACCAGAAATGCCAGAAATTGATCATATGAGACACTAGGATAGAGCAAAGTTGGCTCACAAATGAGTGATAATCTGCTACCAAGTGAATGGTCATCCTCTCTGCAATGAAGTAAAAGAAACATTCATACTCCAAGAGACCAGGTAATCAATCCCAGCTTACACAAAAACAAAGACACTCAGATTCATAAGCTGGAACTGGAAGCCAATACAGAAAGAGCATAATGTAGCAAATGTTTACGAATTTAAGCAGAGTATGAAACAGCAAAGTTTACCGTTTACCAGAAATTCATGGCATA
>JAOTIZ010000006.1:33923438-33948227 GCA_027123425.1 Erythroxylum panamense | reverse complement strand
ATTACTCAATTATTAAAAAGTTACCCACCTTGACTTCTTTGGCTTGGAAATTGATTAACTTGTCCCAATTGATTATCTTGACCCTCCTCAATCTCCAAACGCCTTAAATGACCTTAATCAAAGCATAACAAGTCTAATTAATCACAATGCACAATGCTGGAATTTTCAAAAAATGTCGAAACTTGAATTTAAACCTACCGAACCTTACCTACACCTTTCCTATACCTTTCCTATGCTATATTAACTAAAACCTCTCTCAATTGATTCCATTATTTTCGAAAATTCTCAACCCTAAAGCCATCCATGCATGCTGATTTTTTTCACTAAGCTTCCCTAATTTTTCTTCTTTCATTTTTCCTTCACAACACACTCTCCAAACCACCATTAGACAAACCCTAACAATAAAGCCATGAAATTTCAACTTCTTCTTCCCCTAGGACACCCACGGCATCACCCTACTAGTTTCTAATGATAGGAAACTCTTTCCTTTCTCATTCTTTCTCTAAAACCTCTTCCAATCATCCATTTAAAGCATGAAAACAAAACTCTAACAAATCAATTTATAAATTTTCGAAAACCCTAACCTACACAATCTGATTTTTTTCTCCTCCAACAACATCTCCTTCTAATCACTCTTCTAATCACCAATATGAAACAAGAAAGATAAAATCCCTAACAATATAACCAAGAAATTCGAATTTCCTTACCTTGTAGGAAACCCACGAAATCTTCTTTTGCTTGCTAAAAATGGAGTATCCTCTTTCTCTTCCTTTCTTCTTACATAACCCACTTGAATCCTCCTTGCTAAAGCTTAGAAACCCTACCTCCCTTCTTCTTCTTCTTCTTCTTTGATGGCCGAAACCTACCACTCTTCTTTCTCCTTTGATTTTCGAAATCTTCTTCACACTCTCCTCTCTTTGTAACTTTCGGATGACTAACCCAAGAAAGACCTAATTTACTTCTTTCTCACTTAATCCCCTAAGCCAAAAACGACATCACTCCACTCAAGCCTCCCTCCATGCATTTTCGTTAGTCTCTTTTAAGCATTAAACTTCCTAAGCTTCCTTACCTTAACCTACCTCTTTAACTTAAAACCTAAGCCCAAGTCTTCAAGCCCAAGTTGTTTCCCTCCTTATAACCTTTCCCAAATTTTCATTTTCCCTCCTTCCAACTTAAATTTTCGTGGGCTCCCTCTTAAAAGCCCAAATGCTTCCTTTCTTTTTCATTTAGTTCTCCTTTAAAAACCCTAGCCCACTTGTTTGCTTTCCCCATCATTTAAATAACATTCCAAAGGCCTAAAAGCCCACTTTAATAACCTAAAGCCTTAAAACCTTATAAACACTTCCTAATTTATCCTAACACTATTTTATGGCCTCATTACCATTTTCTTATTCTTTTAAAATCTAACACCAAAATTAAAATTCTAATTTAACTAAATTCCTTCAATTAATAATTATTGCACTAAAATCCCAAATTATTCTAACCAATAGGGAATCTAATAAAACCCTAATTTCATACTAACCAAAAGACAATTTAAATTGCAAACCGATTAATAGGGAAAAAGAGATCGGGGTCTAACAGACTAGATATGCGATGAATTTCTGGAAAATAGTAAACTTTACTATCTCATACTCCTTGCTTAAATTTTGCAAACATCACCTCTTTTTTTGCTACATTATGCTCTCTGTGTTGGCTTCCAGTTCCAGCTTATGAATCTGAGTGTCTTTTGGAGTATGAATGTCTCTTTTACTTCATTGCAGAGAGGATGACCATTCACTTGTTACCAGACTATCATCAGTTGTGAGCCACCTTTGCTCTATCCTACTGTCTCGTATGATCAATTTCTGGCATTTCTGGTTTTAACATGTACTGTAAGTATTTTTATATATGGTAACACTTTTATCGTATTCAACAGTAGACAGTGTTGAGGAAATTAGTCTCATCATAAGTTGCTCAAACATCATCCATGGACGGAGATCAACAGCAGAAATCTCCATCTTACTGGTTTCACAGAAAACTCCTGATCTTCCTTTTATAACTAATTAATATGGAAAAGAACACTTAATTAAACGATTTTCCTATCTTTGTAAATGAACATGGACTCGCGACTAAGAAGAAACATAGCCTGCCCTTTGGAACTTGCATAGACTTCCTGAATTAGCCCCATTCTTTCCTTAGCTCTGTAAGTCAGATGAATTAAAGAAAAAGTACGATAAGAGATACGAGTTTCTTATCAACTTCATTTAACATATAATGACAAATGATAATAGCACTGTATGCCTCATCAGATATCATCGTTTACACAATGTTACTATCAACTCCCTCACTTTGTGATGCTTTGTCTGACCAATCATCCTTCTCTGCAACCGTAAAAAATTGATCTTCCTGCATATGTAATGCTTCTTCGAAATAGATACTACCAAACTTGGCGATCCTGAGGAGTCGTATGTTCTGTCCACGATGATTCTGCTTCCAGGTTTTTCGTTGTCACCGTCCACCGAATCCTCTCCATCTCCATCTTTAGTTTCTATTATATTCACCTCTGCGTGCTTGTAGCCATCACTTTCGCCACCTTCTCGCCGCTTTCCCTTCCGTCATCTATTTCAATGCCTCTCTCTTTACATAATTTCATAAACTCAACCAATTTTACCTTGAATCGCCCAATATTACCTCAATATTATCAAATCATATCAAATCTTTTGCTATATATTCTTATCAATAATACCCCAATATCCGTATCCTAAAACGATTTCATATATTCTTATGCTTATGCAATTCACCATTCATTTATTCTTCTTTATAGACTTAGGAAGAAGAAAAAGAAACGTGAAATCAACACTAACACATGAAAGATAATTCCACGATAGAACCTCAATACTTTGGTTGACTCACAGACTCTGCTTCATGGAAACGCATTCACTTTGTTCCCTATGCTTTGTGACACCTACGAGTATCTACTTTTTTTAATAAAGTAAAAAAAATCTCAACAAAAGGCAATTTTTTAAAAAAAGAATTTAACTTTACGTAATTGGTCCAAAAAAAGAATAGAAAGAAGATATAATGATCCCCATTTGCAGCTTGCACGTATATATTCTTAATCTTGTATTTGGTATCTTTACATAATTTATTAATACATTGCTCATTTCTTTTATTTTAACCTCCTTCTCGAAATGCAAAAAAAATTATTGTTTTAAAAATCGGATCGAAAGATAAACAAGTAAGACACGGTACGGTATTAAACTTATTAAATATCGAATAAAATTAAAAAAATTTAAATATAATTAAAAAAGATTGAAATTTAATCAAAAAAGAGACTCTCCTTACAAGTTAAAGTTTAATTAAAAAGAAATTGTTAAATAAAAATTAATTTATTTATTTTAGTTTATAAGAATTTATTAATTAATAAAAATTTATCGATTAATTAATAAATTAATTAGTTTTTTTACCACAAGAGTTATTAGAAAATGAAACCAAAAAATATAGCTAAATACTTTTTAATGATGTATAAAAAACTATGATTATGGAAATATGAAAGCAGGAAAAAAAGAAAAGAAAAAGAACAACTTAGCTGATATTTGAACTTATTGAAGACTGATCAGCTTTCTTTTTTTGAAAGCACATTAAGCCATGGATAATTTTAATGGTGTTACGGTATCGAAGTACTGGGTACTGACCAAAACCCTGAACTTGAAATATTGACAGGATGTACAAGCCTGAAGAACAACTATTGCCCACTTCAAACTGATAAGACTATTTCCTTTTTGCATGGGAAATGGTTATCTTTCTCGAATCGTATCCGTTTCCTTCACTGAAAATGTCTGAGAGATTACATGATGAGAGTATACATGCATGATGCTATGGCTCTTTGGTCGCCATATGAAGAGTGACGTTAATGGTGGGTGTTACTGCTCTCTTCGTGATCATCATCACCAGCTGATGATAAGGAGGCCTCTGTGATATTGCTAGAGCTCGACGACGACGAGGAACATGGAAAAGGAGTAACGTCGTTTCTTGCCAAGAAGTCGAAAAATACAGGCTTTGTCACAACGACATCGAGCTCGATCTTGTTGTCTTTACATATCTGGACAACCTCGTAGCCTGTTTGTTGGCCTGCGTTTCTTCTTTTGGGAAACACGCGACAGAGAACCCATTTTTCCAGCTGGCTAAAGGAATTCTGCAACAGAACAAGTAAAAATAAAAATCTGATCTTTGAGATGAGATCATACATCGTAATGTAGTTTCTAGTAAACATGCCTGTAGTGAGCTCTTTGTATGTTTGTTATGAGAAGGGGTTGATTCCACACGAGCAAGACGATATTCATGCATGATCCAATCAGTTCGGCAACCATTTGGAGGCTTGCCACTGTAGAAAACGAGAGTCTTCTTCATTCCCACGACGTCAATGTTCCTGCTTGGAGGAACGATTCTTTTGTCGACCCCCGTCGCCTTCCAAAACCCAGAACCGGTGGCTCTGTTGATTCGGTTCCCATTAGGGTACTTGGCCTCTTTGTAGCTGAAAAAGTATCTCTCTTGTTCCAAATCACCTATCATACACGAGACACGCTGTAATAAAACAATTCACAGGCATACAAAAACTGTTCAAGTTTTAGAAAAATTTTCATTCCAACCTACCTGGCAAATCCCATGGATCATGTTTGCACACGTTGATCTCTGGTATGATAGAAGCTGGCAACGGCCATGAAAGGATCTTGCATTTAAGGTATTGAAAGACCAGTTCTTCATCTGTTGGCTGGAAACGAAAACCAGGAGGCAATCTGATGATTCCATCTCGAACAAAGCTGCACTTGTCCATCTAAAATTCCAACCTTAATTAGCCTGTGAAAACTCAAAGGTCAGGTAAATAAAAGTGAAGGAACCAGGCCAGGAGAAACGAGAGAAAAGAGAGGGTTCTTTAGAGTGATGGTGATGCTGAGAAGCAAGAATTTATAGGGAACATGAAGCGTGTGGATCCAAAGAAAGATCTTGTTTTGACAAATGACTACCGAAACGAATAATGAAAGAAAAGAGACCACACTAAAGATAACTTTGGTTAACACCCTTTTTTTTCTTTCTTCATTTAAACCATGCTCTATGATGATTTCTAGAATTAAAGATTTAGTGTGGTGTCTTAGTCACGCAGTAGGTTTGTACGTAAACTATATTTCTTTATCATCCTTTCAAGTGCTTGCTCCCACCCAAGCTCAAGAGTTTTCTATCCATACAATTCCATAATCGTGACATTTACACTAAAGAGGTCTTGAACACGAGCAAATCGTACGGAGAAGTCTTCCCCGAAAGGGTAGCTCAACTGGGAAGAGGTAAGGAGACAAGATCCTCTGTCCAATTTTATGATGTCTTATTGTGTCCAGTAAATCTCAGTCATTTATTTATGTGAGAACTGCATTTATTTATGTAGGATCCATGCGGAACTCACATAAATAAATGGCTGAGATTCACTGGATACAATAAGATACTATAAAACTGAACAGAGGATCTGGACTCAGACGTAAGTTCTTGAATGCAAGTCACCTGAACCTTTCAACACCTTCTATACAGTCAGGTTCGATTATTTAAATCTAATTTGTTTAAACCCAAATGATCATTTAATTTTAAGTTATTACTCTTCGTTCCATAATTTATAACTAGACAATGATCAAGTTGTAGAATTAGGTCGAAGGAGTTTGTGACCAAATGAAGGGAACTGATGTATAATCGAGACCCAACACTAACTAGTACCATACACGAAACGCCATTAAAACAAAGGTTTGGACATACGCACTGCCACATTTTGCCGGTTCTGCTGTCTCTTACATGACCATGAATTTGAAGAATCTCCAAGAAGTTTTAGGACTTGGGATTTGCATAGCATTTTACGCAACACAACTAATGACATAACTTGGATAGTACTGATGCGTGTATTTGTCAAAAAGGAACAAGCACTAGAGACATAAACCTTCATTTCCCAGAGGCTTCAAAATTCTATCATAGATTGTGAACGCAAAACAGCGGTAAGAAGAAGCGGCAAAAGAAGCATATTATACACTTTTCGTCTCAAAAGTTCCCAAAAATGTGACTTCTGTGCCGGTTCACACTTCACACACTAATCTGTTTCTAACTCATATGAGTTTTGGGGCGGATCATAAACTTACTTTCAACTTCCTATTCAGCATTCAACTTAATTAATAATATTTTAAAAAGATCTCAATTTTTTCATCAATTAAAAATTCTATCCGACTCTCTAAAATCGTTTAACTTTTTAGTTTGGTTTTTAACTTTTTTTTGTTAAAAACTAATTAGTTTATTAATTAATCGATAAATTTAAATAAATTAATAATTTTTAAATTTAAATAAATAAATAAAATTTCTTTTAATAATCTCTTTTTTAATTCAACTTTAAATATTATAAACAAGGACAATCTCTTTCAATCATATTTTAAATTCTTTAATTTTATTTAATCTTTAATCAGTTTTATGACGGTCTAATACTAGCTAAACATTAAACCTCTTATTTTACTGATTTAATTTTCGGTTCAATTTTTAAAACATTAATTTTTATTTATTTAAAAAATATTTTATTATTTTAAATCATCTTAAAACATCTTGTGTCATTGAAAATATCAAAATATCTTTCACCCAATTTTATTATGTAATTATCAATTAAATATATGTTAGAGTTTTAATTACAACCCTTATTCAATTTTAATAATGAATTTGATTAAATATTCAAATATTTATTAATATTTTAATGCCAAAAATATTTTTAAAAAATGAATAAAATAAATGTATATCTTCTATACCCTTAATAATATTCCTTGAAGGGACCATGGGCACATTAACAAGACTCATAAATTCCATGGTCCAAAGACCTTTTTTGTTCATTAGGGATAGTGATTCTTGAGGATATATGGACCTTCCAAGTGGTCAAATAACAAAATGATTCAATATGCTTCCCCTTTTCTTCCACTTGATCATAACTTTCTTTTACTCTATGATGGCTCTGTTCTGTTGGTCTTCTTGTTTTTTTTCTTTTTACAAAGTTTCATTAACCTAACTTCTCATGATGAGTCCAGACTTTACAGGGTGTTTAAGAATAAACTATGAACAAATCATGCAGTAAGTGTTGTGCCTCCACTCAAACTTATATTAGGCAGAACAATCCTTCTTTCTTTCTTTTTTTTTTATAAAGAGAAAACAACGAAATTACATGGTAAAGCACGGGTGAAAGATTCCCGCCGCATCCTCTAAGAGGAGAGGGATGCATCCGCTGGGAGGATGCTCAAGATGGGTGATCCCGAAAGAACACGGAGAGATTGAATGGGCAAGCCAGTCCGCACAACGATTTCCCTCCAGATACTCGTAGTGGACGATTGCAACCCAATTACGAGAGAGAAGGGCATGGATGCTCAACATCAAAAGGTGGGGGGAGGCAGCCCGCGCCATAGAGGAAGAGAACATGTCATGCACAGTACGCGAATCCACCTCCAAGAACAATCCTTCTTTCTTTGCACGAGTCTTTCCAAACCTTTTTTTTTTTTTTTTGTACTCAGTTTGGACAAAAGACCATACGAAAAGAAGAAAGAAAGAGAAATTCTTTCAAGATGTAAAGTAAAGCAGCAGCCATTAAAATGGTTAAAAGGTCAAAGAAGTTGGTACATAGTTATAGTTTCCTAAATAGGACGTGCATTTGTACTTTCCTTCACTGCGAAGATGTTGCTTTTATTCTTTCCATGTAAAGCTGACTGAGAGCTCCTCTACCGAAGCTTGTGCACGAGTCATTGCTTTGCTTGAGACAAGAGCAACAAAAGCCATTAACTTTCCTGATATTTTATGTGTAATATTCATATTCATATTCTTGTGTGCGTTTTTTCCTTTTCTTAATGGTGCAAACCATGAGTGGGTATCCTATCCCAGCCCTCTTTAGGTCTCTTATGTGAAAGTAGATTCCTTCTTTTTTAAGATCGAACTCAATGTTAAATTAGAAGATTTAATTAGTATTAGATCATAATAAAATTGATTAAAAATTAAATAAAATTAAATAATTTAAAATAAGATCTGAAGAGAATACTAGTAAAGTTTAATTAAAAAAATAATATTAAATAAAAATTAATTAATTCATTATGATTTTTAAGAATTTATTAATTTATAAAAATTGACCAATTAATTAATTAATTAATCAATTTTTAATAATAAAAGTTATTAACATAAAGTGAAATGAAAAATTAAAATCCGAATCAAAAATTGAACAGTTCGAAATTTTTATGATCGAACCAATTAAAGTTTTTAATTGTTACTTTTTATGCTTTGGTTGGTGCTGTACTAGTCGAAGTTTCGATTTATGAACTATAGAGAGAGTTCCATCACCAAGTTTTGTTTTTGAGTACTCTTTCTGAAAATTCAATGAAAAAACGGTGCAAAATTTTCGATTTTCCATAATAGAGTCAACCACTTGAATTTCACACATATATTTTAATCATGCTTGTGTTCGGAAACAACAATGGCTATGTAATCTGAAATTCAACATTATCCGATACAAATCAGTACATTTTGTCCCGTACAAGTTGATATTTTAATTGTGATTTCTGAAATCTGCAACCTTATTTAAGATTCCATTTTGTGCCTCGTATTAATATTTTTCTATTGAAGAAAATATAATAAAAAATCAATCAATTTATTAATTAATTGATAACTTGAATCAGTTGAATTTTTCATTCAATTTATTTTAATATCTCTTGTTATTAAAAATCGATCAATTTATAAATTATTAATTTCTTATAAACTAAAATAATTTAGTTAATTTTTATCTAATAATTTCTTTTTTCAATTAAACTTCAATTTTAATATATAAGAAAATTTCTTTTAATCATATTTCAAAAATTTTAATTTTATTTAATCTTTTGTTGATTTTATGACAGTCTGGTACTGATTAAACATTTTAAACATTAAACTTTTTGTTTTACTGATTTAATTATGATTTAGGACACCGTTTCGTACCTACTGATACGTGCCATATCGGACCACAATTGGTACAAAACGCAGGGTCAATTATACCAGATTTAAATACCAATTAATTTTAAATGATGTCGGTCAATATTCAAAATACTAACCAAATACTGGCTAGTACTGAAAATTTTAAAAAATATGGAACTTTTTTGCAAAATTTGCAAAAAAATTTAAACTCTCCCTTTTGCCCTTTTTTTCAATGTTTTTTTAATCAGTTATTTTATTTACTTAAAATTTTATAATTATTGTGAATTTTTAATTTTTGTTTTTGAGATAGGGTTAAAAATATACAGTACAATTATACAATATGATAATGGATTATTTTGTAAATTTTAAAAAAATTCAAGGACTATTTTATAAATTTAAAAAATTACTCGAAATAGTACCTGGTATTAATTGGTACCGATATATTACCGTACTAGAATCTAATCCTATACTAAATCCAGTACAATATTCGTAACATTGGATTTAACTTCCGGTTTGATTTTTAAATTATTGGTTTGGATTGTTATTATTATTTTAGTTAATAGCTCAATCATCTCTACTTTCAAAAGTTTAAAGGATCACTTCTTTTATGGGCAGGTATCTTGCAAATGATCCTCCAATTATCATCTTCTTCCTTGTAGATATAATAAATCATCATGGCATGCATGTCAATTGTCAAAGGTAATGCTTAGTGTTTAAGAAATTATAAAGGTACATTTTATATATATGCATCCTCTTTTAACTTTGCAACTACATTTATTTATTTAGTATGCTATTCTTTTTTTTTAAAAAAATTCTCTTATGAAATATCTTGTTTAGTATTGTCTTTTATTGTATTATAAAGTAGGAAATAGTGATCAATCAATGGCTTTTTGGGCTTGTAGGTCCATAAAATTCAACCTGAGAACTTAACGTCTTATAATTCGGCGTCGTTTTCGTGGGTTTTGTCTAGGGTTTATTGGCAAAGAGTTTCGGCAACCGCTGAAACAAGTTTAGAACGAACAATGGATCCTTCGGCACTAAATTCCGATGAATTGCAGAGATTCCTTACCGTTAGTTCAATCCCTCGACTCCTGTGTTTGGTTGCTTTAGTTTGATCTTTCCTTGCTTGTTTCGATTTCTTTTTCTTGCTGTTTTGCTGCCTATCAAACACATTATTTGCATGATTTGACAAGTCGATTTCAATGTGTTTTTGGGACTATAATCGCAGCTTGTTTATTGGGGTGTCGCTGATGTGGCTTACTTTTTGTGGTTTTTATTTTTTTCCCCCTTTTGTTCAAAGAAAGTTGACTAATTGGGCAAGAGAGCCTGTCAAGTTTGAGTATTTTGCTTGGTTGGTTTGTTTCTAACGTAGTTGAATGATTAAGCAATAAAGCTTTGGATAACTTTGTTCTTTTTTTGGGTATTCTGGAAGATTGGGATTGAAACTAATTGTTAAAAACATAATGGAAATGAATTTCTGATGTAGTTTAATGATGGTGATATGTGTGATTTTTTTTTGTTTATTTTCTGTTTCTTAATGATATGCTTGATCTGTGTGCAGCAAGAGAAGGAAAAAGCTGTCGTTAACGAAATGGTGGCGAAGCTAACGAGTGCCTGCTGGGATAAATGCATTACTGGTACGCCTGGGAGTAAGTTCAGTTCCAGTGAATCTTCGTGCCTCTCCAACTGTGCGCAGCGGTATATGGATTTGAGTCTTATCATCATGAAGCGTTTCCAGTCCATGCATTGATAATATTGAATCATTATTCCCTGATATATTGGTTATGTGACTGCAAGTTCATTTGCGTCATTTCGTATTTGTCTTCCTACATCAGTTTAGTTCTACATATAAAACATTTTGGAATGCTCCTCTGTTTATTGGAGGCAGAGAAATGATATGATTTAGCTTTCAAGTGGATTTTGATACTGTCTCACGGTCTAATCTATTTTAGCCTTTGAGTAACGGCAAATTGGTTATGTTCTTAGAAACTAGGAGTTGAACGTAATAGCTGGATGAAGTGCTCATTTTGCTGCTTGATCAGACATCTATTGATTGGTTGTGATTACTCCTCATCAGAACTTTTTCTTTACACATTGAGAATTTACTTAACCTTGAATTCCATTGGTGACCATCGCAATTTGAGATTCATATTCTCTATCTGAAGAAATAATTCAAAGCTCGCATGGATGTGGTAATTGTTAGCATAGTAATCACGTTCAATTTTCCTGTTGGAACTACTGCTATGCAGAAACCAAGGAGCATTAAAAGAACAGAACTCCCATTGGCAGGTTTCTGAGCTGCTATATCTATCAATATCTATTATTAGAAAAGAATAGAATGAAAAACAGATTGAAACTGATTGTAGTATTTAGGTTTTTATCGGGGATGGGGATGAGAATAGAAGACTAAGAAAGAATCAACGAACAGAACTAAAAATTGAGAGGAGTCATAACAGGAAGCTTTAGGCTTGTCAAAAATGAAAAATTGAGGGAAGAGCGCCTATCACATATCTACTTGAAAAGCAGCCTCAGACTTTAAAAGCTTATATAGTTCTGCATACACAATACAAGCACTTGAACTAAAGACTCGTGATGTGGTGGTGCAAATTCAGCTTTGCATCATTACAGTATCCCAGAAACTAGGGCAACGACGACATACAAGACACTATACACAATAATGATGGGAAGCATATAAGTACAAGGGATTTTAACCAACAGAAATGAAAAAGAAAACAAAATAATTGATTGCCAGAGAAGATCACTACACTTTGGACAATCAGACATGCATTCTTTTGATTTCTCTTGTGGTTTAAATTATAATTTCTTGTTTTCCTTCTGTCATGTTCTTGTGCTCGCCTCTGACCTTTGGCTTTTGGACTTCAAGTCCCGACCACTTCCATCTGAGACCTGCTTGGATTCAACCCCAGTGACTAAAGCAGGAACATCATAAGGCAATTCCCAGTTTCCACTTATCCTTCCCAAGCTAGAACGCCTCGAGTGTATGACACTCCGACTTTCCATGCCCTGTGGCGGAAGGATCCTACTTAAGTCCGGAGAGACATCATCAAATCGGACACCCTCGTCTGCATTGTTGTCACTGCAAACCAAATTATTCTCAAATTCTTGCATAGATTCATCCCATTCTGGCTTCAATCCCCTCTCTCTGTCACCTATTGACTTTTCTCTTTTTGAGTTCAGGAAACTCCCACCAATTGCCCTACCTGAAATCTGAGGCTTCTTTGGAACCTTAGCCCTGAAATTGTTCTTGGATGGAGGAATACTGGTGAAAAATACATCCTTGAAATTCTTGATAAAGCCCCGGTCGAATGGGTTAGATAGTCCGTCATAACGGTATCTAAAGTTCTCGTATGTAGACTGTCAAAAACACACCAAAAAACTGTTTCAGAAAATCTAAATTGTTGGGAATAACTTCAGCATCAGCTTATAAGCATAAGTTATTTTTGGTGCAGTACAACAACAGGAGATGGCTATAGGTTTCAATCGCCATGACTCTTTCTTACCTGGTTTTTACTGATGAGATACAAATGGAAGACACTGAGGCCACCAACAAACCATACTGAAATGAAGCTGTAAATTAATAATGCAATAGAAGCAGGAGTCTTAATCATCGCTTTCCAAATTGAAGTGCTCTCCCCATTCATGATTCTGGTGACGTAGACCCAGCAAAATGCATGAACATATATGCAAAGGATAGTTGAAGTGAAGACGAACATGAAGAAGAATCGATAATTCCGCTGCACCCAAAGATCAGAAGAAAGTTATAACTAATTTAAACGTTCAATGGGATATAGAAATTGAAAGCCATGCTCCTGCATTTCCTGGTGCAATAGTAAACATATATCATCCTTCAGGTTAAATTCTATACCCAAAATGAGGATGATAACAATTTCAGGTTTCCTTACAGGATTGCCGTAGAAATGTAATAACTAAATGCAGAGAATGAGACTACTTTTATGCAGAGAATAACTATTACCACTCCTATGCATTGACCAACCCAAGGACAATGATGGTCAAATTTTTCCACACAGTTGTTGCAAATTGAACAGTGAGAACAACGAGGAGGTCGATAAAGCATGCAGGTGTCACAGTACTTGGTCTTAACAACTATCCCATTGACAATAACATCTTTTGTTCGGGACAAGCGGGAAGGTGGGGTTTGGCCGGGTATAAAAGTTTCTCCTCCATAAGCTTCTGGTTCTGGAGGATGAGCATTGCGAGGTATTATACCAGGATCCCTTCCTGAGGTTAGCAGGAGAAAGATCAAATCCTGAAAAGTACATACGTTCATTAGTTACAGAATAAAGCAGAAAATGGGATTTTCCTGTCATTAGCATAACAGTGAGAAGCTCATACGAACACTTTCCTCAATAGAGGTAAGATAACTTACTAAGAATGTCAGGACGACGACAACTACTACTATTGATACCCCCAGGTGATGATGGAAATCATCCATAAGCTTTCTTGCTACAAAGACACAGAAAACAACAACGGGCGCTACAATAAGGAATAATGTCAATAAAACTGATCTTGCATCCGGTCCAAATATAAGCTTCCCTTGAAGTAAGAATATCTGCAAACAAATGATATTAGACAATTATTACCTAACCCAGATGAGGAAGCAAATAGAACAAAATGTTGAATTACTAACAGAATCAAATGATATAAGATGCAATAGAAAGGTAATTCTTTGCTTAATCCTATAACACTTCTCGTAATATTTCCTTTCGTTGTGGCCACAGTGGTCTGTCTAAATGCTTGAATGAGTGAAAACTGAAGGTCTTCCATTCACTCAGTGGATACTTCACTCAACAAACACTAAATTTTGTCCATGACTTAGTATTTAAGTATGAAAATCTGTTCTTGTCACTGACATTGTAGCAGAATCGTGACATTTGTGAATTATTCGAGTAGGGAAGTTAAAGCTAAAGAATCGTACATCTTCAGTGTTGTGCAACAGAAGGCAAAGCCTTGGTTACTATAGAACTTGTCAAGTAAATAGATACTCTGGGACTGATCATATGGCTTACTTACGAGAAAAGTAAAACACTACAAATAGAAAGAAATAGATGAAAGAAAGGAACACATTTAGCTTTGCATCTGGTAAGAGATCTATCCTTTTCGAGCAGGGATGAGCAGGGATTAGTTTGGGTGTGGATAGCTTAAAAATGCCTTCCCAAAATTGAGACCCGCCTAGGGCAACCCAAAAAAAAAGGAATGCAACATACCGCAAAAAGAAAGATTTCTGTACGGAAAAGCCAAAACAAACAACACCCCTAGAAAGACTACAGAAGTAGAAAAATCACCACCCTAACTAGAACCTTGTGAGGATCTCTCAAGGAACAAGATGAATTTAGTCACTCAATTCAAACATTGATCTGTATCCACTTCACAATCAACCCTAACTGCAAAATTCTCGGCCAATTAACCAGCAAAACTGTTGTAAGAAGCTCAAAGCTCAAAGCTCTCATATCCTACCTCCAAAAGTCCTAGCTTTACTCGCCCAATTCCCTTCTGACTACTAAAACGCCCAAACTTAAGTCAAACCCTAGCGCCCATATTCCAAAACCCCAAGTCAATAATCACGCTTTCATCAACCAAAATCCCGTAGCACAAGCCTAGAATGAGCTATAACCTTTCCTTTTGATTTCTAATTGATCAAATTAAGCGTTACAACAGATCAATTGAAAGTAAGTGAGTAGCTTACGTTAGTGCCTTTCCAGTCTTGGTAAATCCTGAGCCGATCCGTCCCATCGTCTTCTCCAGCGGCCGAATCAGCTCCGGCAGACGAATCAGGAGGCGGAGGTGGCGGCGGCGGCACACACATCTCCCTCATCTCTTTTCTCTCTTCAAAAGCCACCCCTTTTCCTCTAAAGTTCCAAATTTCAGCGCCCAACAAACAGACGGACACAACTGTTCACTTCACAATGTCAACTCCAAAAAAAAAAAACCCAAATAGAAAAAATGAAAATAAAACCAATAAACAAAACCCCAAAAAGTGGCCCAGATCAAAAGCAAATAAAGGCGGCTACTTTCTCAATAATAGAGGAAAAGAAAAGGCCTTTTTCCAATTTGGCCTTCTTTATTTGAACTACCGTTGAAATTTGAACAGGGTCAGGATGAAAAATAATATTCATAATTATTCACGGCCACGATGCGTCGGATCTGGCCAAACACCACCGTGGGTCATACTTCAGTTACGTCATAAGTCATCGTCGACAAACGGTCAACTAAAGCAAATTAATAAATGGTAATTACCACCGGTTTTGTTCTTTCTTTAACTTACGAGGTGTTGAATTGTATGTTTACAAGTTTGTAATGTTGTCTTTAGTCCACAGATAATGCTGATTTCTTGTAATCACAAAACTTTGAGATTTTCCTGTTTTTGTCACTGCGGCGATTACTCGCTTGGCATTTTCAGGTTGGTTGTTGCCACCTTTTTTCTGTCTTTCGCTGTTTGATCTTTCATTTTGGTGGCGGCTTCTGCGTATGCACATGTATGTACTTACTTGGCTTTTGGTGGGTGTTTAAAGAAAAAGTTTTGTGTTAATCCATCGAGAAAAAAACAAAAAAAAAAGGTGTACGTGCTTGTGACTTCGCGCTGATGGGTTGTTTGGTTTAGCTATTAGCAAACTACTCCAACAACAAAAGGAGGTCCTACCGGGAGTCGAACCCAGGTCGCTGGATTCAAAGTCCAAAGTGCTAACCACTACACCATAGAACCAAAGCATCGGGTGACGCCAACGGAGTAATAAAGTTACCTATATATAACGAATTGCCTAACTCTCCTTGCATTTGGATCATTCAATAGAAAAATAATAATTTGTTAAAACTCATAAGCATTTGAATATTGTTATGAAATAAAAAGGGAATCATCTTAACTTTTTAATTCTTCTTTTATTAAATAATAATTATAATCTTTTAGAATTTAGCAATTATAAATTATTTTAATATAAGTAAAATATATAGAAATGATAGGCAATGAGTAACTTAGAATTCTTAGGTTATTCCTATGATCACTGAATGTGTTCTTATCAAACTTAGGAACCAAATGCTATTATATATTTGAGTCCAACAATAGCAGTAGACAAATTTGTTCCCCCCAGATAGCTTGAAGGGCTTGAATCCTAGAAAGGGATTTTGTTAGACTTGCCCTAATCCTATTGCTACATTTGTCCTCCTTATGACCACCTTCTTTGTGCTTGCCATACTTGTAGGAGCCCTCATTGCTTAAATGGTTGTCTCCCCTACTCTTTCCTTTGCCGCCCTTGTCTTTGTGAGACTTGGTTTTCTCGGGCTTCTTGAATTCGATAAGTGACTCAAAAATAGAAATAGTAGTGGTGAGGTCTTGTGCACGATGGTCCTGTTTGGCAATCAGTTGATTGCATTAACTATTAGCTGATAGCTGATTAGACTAGCAGATTGCATCAATTGTTTGTCATTTGGTGTTTGGTAAAATTAGTTGTTTATGTGTAAAATGACTTATAATGACATGACTTAAAAAAATTATAAGGGTATGAATATTATATATCTTATTGTTTCGTTGAATATTCTTATAGGAATATTTAACAAAAATTAAGTTTATAACTCTAATAAAAATCATAAAACGTATAATAATAATAATAATAATTATTATTATTATTATTATTATTATTATTATTATTATTATTATTATTATTAACAGCAACAACAACAACAATAATAATAACAACAATAACAATAACAGCAACAATAATAATAACAACAACAACAACAATAACAATCATAATGATTATGATGATAAATCCAAACATAAAATATAACAATACACATGAAATTTAACAACACAATTCAAATAGAGCAAAAGAAATGAACATAGGGATAAAACAAAATGGTTGCAAGTTAGAGAAAATAAAAAAGAGAGAAAAGAGAGAGTTAGAGATAAAACAAAAAGGTTGCAAGTTAGGCTTTGATACCTTAAATTAAAATTAAAATCTATTTATTAATATATGATTAAGAAGTTATGCTTTATATTAATTCACATAAATGTCCAAATTTAAAGTATTTTAACAATTTTAAATACAAAAATTGTAATAAGTCTTGATGAATTTATTCTAAAATTAATTTAAAATTTTAATTGAAAAATTATGATGTCTTTAATTGACATCATTCGTCATTACTGCATAGTTAGAAATTTATGTTTTCATACAGTATCAATTTACACAACATTTTTATATTAAATTTATAACAACTCTCTTTATATTTAATCGCAAATTCAATTAAGACATACGAGTGAATTATCATTCAAGTCATTGCTATTTTACATTTATAGTTGTTTTAGTAAGTTTGACTTTTTGTTTTTTTGATTCAATAACTTCATGTTGTTCTTAGAACTAATTGGTGGAAACCATTTAGAAATGTGTTGAGTATTTTGCCCATTTTCTGAAACAAAATATTGGCTTTATAGCTTATGTTTATTCACAATGAGAGAAGAGGTGGGGGTTGGATCATTACTTAAATTAATTCATTGGATTAAAGAAGCAAAGTCCTTGAAATTCTCATTTATAGTTTGATTTTGGAAGAAAACTGTCTTGTGTTTATGCTTCAATTTTCTTATCCATAGTTATGGAATACTACAAGCAGATGGTGTGCATTATGATTATAAGGCTTAGCTTCTATAATGGAATGGTAAAAATGTGAGGAGAGAGGGGGACTGTTCTAGCAGAAGTAACTTTTTCTGATATATTTACTCTATTTAATGAACATATGTCTACTTGGAGCTTGAGAAGGCAAAGAAAATGCTAAAAGTAAAGAACATAATGCAAATTAGCTAGTGTTATGATTACACTCTTTTCAGCTAATGTCACTTAACATGCGAAAAAATGGAAGAATCGTGGACTGTTAAACAGCACATAAACAGGCATACATAGCAGAAAAACTTCGCATGCTATGTTTAACATTTCTGTCTCCTGATTCTCTCCCACAATCTTCTTTTATTCACTTGTGTTCTCGTTTGTCTCTTGATTATTGCTTCCCTTAATTTCTTCATTGTCGTTCTCTTTACTCTTTATATGATCACCTTTATTGATGTCATCCCCTGCACCCCTTTCAGAATTACTATCTTTATCAACATTCTCTTTGATCCCTCTTTATTTCTTCATTGACATTCTTTTTGTTCTCTCCCATCTTATCTCCATTGTGCTCCGCACCTTGTTCTGTTGTTTCATGGAAATGATTATGAATCTCATCATCCACACCTGCAGTTCCCGTGTTATCTTCATTCTCATTCTTTACATTCTCCTTATATGTTGCTTTCTTATGATGGGAATGCCTGACCTGGTAAAGCAGCCAGATGCAAACACCAATGAGAAGACAAATCTACAAAGCATGTTTTACCTTGAATCCATTTGGTATATGGTTTCTTCAAGGAGATAACCGAAACATAACGAATTCCCTCAACTTTTGGTGAATATGTGCCTTCAAAGTTCAAATTACCTGCTTAAAATTTCAAATGAAATCAATTCCACTTATTCCTATGAAAGAATCATAAATATGTCAAACCTAAAGCAACTTTAACACAAAAGATAAAGATGCACACAGATCATGAGAAATTAGTAAACCTCATGAAAAGAATATTTATTACACAACCAAGACTTGGAACATAACTGCTCTATTCAATCTTAAGAAAACAAAATTGACCATCAATAAATGCTTTGGTGAAACAACAAACTGTCATGAATTAACTGTGAGCAATATACTATAAAAAAGATAATTACTAGTGAGGTATTTGTAAGCACGTAGAAGAAAGAGGAAAATCCCAAAAATTGAAAGACAAAATTTTGAAGAAAAGACCAAATAGATAGATAACATTCAACAGGAATAAACAATAAACAATATCAAAGTGTCCATCTTGCCAAACAACACATAATGCAAAACTATGGAATCAAAATCCCATATGATCCGTACTATGTACAAGAGATCTAACAACAAACCAGATTTAGAAATACGAGAATGAAAAAGGGAAACAGAGGAAAAAGCAATAAAAGGCAAGAGACTTACCAAGAAAAGCAACAATACAACACCAAAAGTTAACTCCTTTCAAGCATTGCCAAAGAAGACAAATAGGAGTAATAACTGATGGCTAAAACTGAGTGAATCATTGGATTGTTTAAATATCACAATTAAACTATATGTCCCAATCAAAGACGAGAGAATAAAGAGGAGAAGAGAAGAAATTAAACTTCACATGCTATGTTTTTGGGCTAATTCATGCCTATAATGAACAAAAGAAGATCGTGATTAGAACGAAAGTTTGTGAAGAGAGAAGATGTTTAAAGAAAAAAGAGAGAAAAATCTACCCAAAACTTTCTGAATGAATTGTCGCTGTCTGTGGGTATTCTTGAGAGAGCACATTTGTCAGTTTTGATCAACTGAAGGCCAAACACTTATCCTCCTAAGCTTTTTGAAAATCAGCTGATTGGGTTCAATTAGCCAACCCAATCAGTTGATTACCAAACACAATGGGAGTTGTTTAATATAGTTAATAAGCTAAACATGGTCAATCAACTAATTTTTTGCTGATAAGCCATTCACCAAAGGGGATTGTTGCCTTTGGATCTCTAACTTAACCCAATATTTTAAACCATCCAAAAAAGCAAAGAGTATTTCCTTACCTAGATAGTCAGGGATCTTCAAGAGCACTTCGGAAAACTCCTTCACATAGTCTCGAATGCTCCCTTTTGTGTGAGACGTTGTAGCTTGGCTCTCGCCTCTAACTCAACATTCTCAGGATAGAATTGCCTCTTGAGTTCCTTCTTAAACTCATCCTAGGTGTTTATCGATGTCACCATGTCTTCTCCTTTACCATACCATTGTGGTATCCTTAAGGTAGAGAGTGGCATTGTCAATCTTCTTGGCATTTTACATGACACCAAGTGCCTTGAAGTATTGCTCCAAGCTCCAAAAGATGTTATCAATCTCTATCGACCCACCATACGCCTTTGACTTTGGAATGACCACCTTCGAAGGAGTAGTGATTACTGTGGGCACGACATTGCTTCCCCCTTGAGTAATGACCCTCTTGTAAAGGACTAGCTTATCCACAACCTTTGCAAGCTCTTCTTTGAGATAGAGAATCTCGGATTGAAGAGACTCCTCTAAGGCCTTCACTAGGTCTTGACATTTCTAAGTGGCAACGTTCAAGGCACCTTGCTTCTTCTCTTAAAACTCTTCTTTCCCCTTCTCAAGTTCCTTAATGCGTTGCTCCATATCCTCGAACTTCTTTTACCCTTCGGCCTGCTGCAAGCTCCGCCTTCACAAGCCTTCCATTGATGTCCACCAAGACATCCCTAGACTTTTGACCTCTCCCTACCAGTCTTCTTCTCCTCTCCAACGTTGGTAGTCCCACTTGTTCCTAACATCTTTACTAAGCAACGACGAACATAAACATGACTCTGATACTAACTGTTACGGATTTGGTTTGTTACCAACGAACTGTGTGATACTTAATTATACATCTCACAACTAAGTTAGCCTCTCCCTCAAATGCTAGAAACAAAGCTAGCACAAGTTAGTAAAGATGAAGGATAAAACAAAAGAAAATGAGGAAACTTGGAGAATGCTTCTATTGCTTAAGAAAGCTTTTACAAGACAACGGCTAAGAACTTTTATGTATGCTACAAATGAAGTCCCTTGGGCATTTATAATCTTTGTTCTCCTCAATGGATGACTAGAATTCATTTGATTCAAGGGCTTACAATTACCATCTAAAATTCTCTACACTACTCTACATACTTCATGTACATTATGTACATATCTACAATATTCTACAAGCTTCTATAATATTCCATATTGTTCCACAATGTTCCATAAGCTTCTACAAGCTTCCATAGTCTTCTACCATGTTCTAGAAGCTTCTAGGGTCTTCTATAAGCTTCTACTATATTCCAAAAGCTTCCAGAATCTTCCCAAAGATTCCAACATGCTCTAGAAGACTCTTTTGGACCCAAACTTAATCTTATGAGCTTTAAAACATGCGGAACGTGATAATGGACATGAAGTAGCACTTGGAGGAATTACATTTTTGTTAATTTCTAGTTAGGGGAAAATTGACTTATATATTAGATAACTACTATTTCTTCACTCAAAATTTTATTGAAATAAATAATAGACTTTTATATAATTTTTTTTAGCAATGATTGAAAAATTCATCTGGTTCGACCGTAGAAACCTTGAACTATTCAATTTTTTTGCCCGACTTGCCAGTTTGATTTACTTTTGTTGAACCTTTTAAACCTTAAATCTCTTGTCTCACCAGTTTAACTTCTGGTTCGATTTTTAAAACATTACATTTTAGACTCGCATCTAATTGTATATATGTATAATTGAAGAGGATTATGCAAAAAAATGGATCTAATCATACTGAGTTTGTTGGATCCCGTTCCCGAGACCCAACTACACATACTAACACTCGAACTTCACTGCTTAATCCGGTCATGATCATGCTTGCATAGAATTCAAATCGAAAAGAAACAAGTGGTTCGAAACAAGTGCGAAGCTAATGGGATCAAAATACAAATGTGAGACAAATCGGTCAATTGAAACTGACATTTCAAAATCCCGACATCCGAAGCGTGAACATAAAAAAAAACTTGTCGCGTTGGAAACCCTTATGACTTAATCTATCCGAAAGTCGATGTACATTTTTTTTTCTCATATAAATCTCAATCCTTAAACATGGTCTTCTTACTTATGCGATCACTCAATATCTTCATAGCGTTTATCTTTATTCTCATTTCTTACCATAACAAACTCATACTTATGTTACAAATCATTTCTAAATTCACCTACAATTTCTCTTATTCATATACTACCATATAAAAATCCGGCAGCATAACGGCTGCACATGAACAAAACCCAAACCTGCAAATAGTAAAATCACTACTATAACTTTCAGCAATCACACATACATCATGATCTACCGGACCCTCCGTCCGGGATCTCAGCAATAACGCAATCCTAGGGTCTAAACCACTTCAAGTCATTTTCGTATTCATTCACATTTTTCACATTCAACCACATATCACATCATCCAGTACATTCATCCATATCATATAGATATATCCCAAATACATTCATAAATCAATTCACTTTATATACAAATCCAATATACACCATCCAAAACCAATACATTTCCAATTCCGTAATTCAGAAATCTTATACAATATCTTGAACCAAACTACATTATGCCCCAAATGCTTACAATGTTCTAATGGCATTCTAAGCCATAATTCATTTCCATAAAACTTAAACCAAAGACACAAGTACAAATCATGTACAAATGCTGATATCTTGATGTCTTTCATCCTATCTCCTGCACGAATACCTGGAGATAGGGATGAAAGGGGGGTGAGCTCGGAAGCTCGTGGATAATATGTTTATTGAACAAATGATAAGCAAAAGTATTTTCAAACCTTACTTTTCGATGATCGAAAACAGTGAAGGGTTACTTCTCAAAACTTCTCATATTCAAAATATTTCATAAATCTTTACAAAGAGTTTATGAAAAATTCTCATAGTTGAAAGACCAAATTCTCATTTTGTCAAACTTTCAAAACATTTTAACCATGTAATGCATCACATATATATGCAGCACATTAGATACAAAATAAAACACATAACACAATAATCGGTTTGGGTTGGTCCAAAAACACATGACGGACTGCACATTTCCGCAAAGCGGTCCTGTGCAGCCGTGAAACACATATGAGGAGTCCGTAAACGGAGCTCCTGGGCCACTTGCGGGCAGCCGGGAGAAGGCTTTTAAAACGAGACCAGTGCACTGACTCCACATGAGGGACCTCACCAAACCCATGTAACACGTATTCATGCTTGAAAACTCATATTGCCCGAAGGCATATTTCGGAAAATCAATTTTTCATGTAATGTCAAAATTTAACATGACGTCAATCATCCACAATGTCACACAAGTTCACATATCACACTAATTCACATATTCAACTTACTAATCAATAAAACACAGGAAACTCAATGTATAAGTCATCTTTAACCATTTAACTTCAAAAATCCATTTAATAGACAGCTCAAGTCATTTATAGAGAAATCATCCGAACCATTGCGGAAAGTTTCATAAATCATTTCAAAACGATGACGTTCACATTTTATAAACCTTTTCAAATGCAATTGATTCAATCATTGGTAAAACCATATCTTATAAAACCAACAGTTAGAATTAGCTCATAATTTGAAAAATAAACATATCACCCACCTTTAATTTCCATGCCTTACTCTTGTTCAAAGCTTCCACTTGGTCTTTACTTCACTCTTTCTTCCCATAAAAGGTTACCTAAGCATAAACATCCAAAACCCATATCATAATCATCATCTTTCACAAACCTATATGGTTTCCAAACTCTCTACATCATAATCTTCCAACTTAAAATCACCTAAGCCATGATCAACCCAAATCCAATATCCCAACCATCATAATTTTCAAAATTGTTTACATACACATCAAACCCATACTAAATTTATGATAGCTAAACCAAAAACTTCAAAATTCTCCAGCTCATACAATTGGGTATAACCCTTAATGCTTCTCATACACAATCAACCATTTCTTAAGGCCTAAGCATCAAAATTGATCTTATAACTAACAAACCCACACCCATTTCAAGTAATTTGAACCAGAAATTTACTTAAAACTCAAAGATCAACATTTAACTCTTACCTTTCTCTCTTCCCATTTTCGAAATTCCTCTTGGCTTGGAGTAAATCTCTTCTCCTTCCCTCTTTTCCTTCAAGAATCCATGGAAAATGAAGCTTGAACCCTTTAAAGTTAGAAAACCCACCTCTTCTCTCTTCTTTCTCCACGAAAATCTCTTTTCTCCCTTCCTTTCTCTTCTTTCTTCTTTCTTCTTCTGGAAATTTCGTGAGCCTTCTTGAAAAAATGACTCTCCCCTCTTCTTTTATAGGCCAAGTCATTTAATTGGAGTAAAAAGACCCTATTGCCCCTTTCTTATAAGCTTTAAACTCAAATCTTTAAGTTAACTTCCTAATTTGCCCCTGAACTTTCTTTCCATACAAGCTTACTTTGGGACATTAATTTCATCATCAAAAAGAAGGAATTAGTCAAAACTTCCTTCTAGAGAATTATTCCTCTATCTCTTAATTTCGTAATGCCTCAAGAATCATCCAATTCGGAGCACTACATCAAAAGTTATAGTCCAAACATGTCGGACACGTCATTTGCTAACACATTTTCTAATAATTCACTTCCTTCCACAAATAGACATTCTTAAAGGCTAAAATGAATTTTCATTTCTTCATATGACTTGTAGCCCTATGTCTTAATGTTATTATGCCTCAAACATCGCTTCAATCGGATCTCTACAGATCCCGAAAGTCACAAAATACTGAACTATGTTCAGAAACTTCACTGTCTCACTTTGATTCAAATAATCTTACTCAATTAAATCTCTAAAATTCATAATTTCTACATAATAATGAACTTAATTGTCTTAGAAATCCAACGCTTCAAGAACCAAGTCATTCGGATGTCGGACGGAAAAGATATGAGCAAATGATTTGACAAGGTCGGGTGAGGAAGGACAAATAGCAAGCTCAGAATGAAACAAATCATTCCGATATCATATGATTTCAATCAAACTCTTTCAATTCAACTCCAATTGATGCAAATTTTCATGGAGAGAAAGATACATGTGTTAGTAATTCAATGCTTCAAGAATCGCCTCAATCCGAGGTCGGATGAGTGAGTTATGATCAAAACAACTCAACATGTTCAAA
>JAOTIZ010000006.1:33888841-33906658 GCA_027123425.1 Erythroxylum panamense | reverse complement strand
TTTAATTTTTTAAATTTTGAGGAGCCCAATACACTACTAGCCCCTCAAATAACTTCATCCTCATATATGTATATATATATAATATTTATTTTTTTAAAATTTTAGGAGACCCAGTGCACCACTTGGCCCCATGTAGCTACGTCCCTAGTTGGAATGCCAACAAATATTTATTATTGAATTCATCTAAATTTACTTGATCTGATAGGAATAGTTGATAATTGAATCCAAAATTTTCTATCATTTTTGTATCCATAATAGTGCAAAAAGAAGGATGGACTCGAAGTTGTTAAAAAATACTGGCATTGTATACATATAGATTTTTTAGTGAATTTCTTTTGAAATTGTGCTATATATATATATAGATTTTTGAGTACTAGACCCAAATAAGTTAATAAATAGTTGCTAATAAAAGAATTTGTATATTTTTTATTTCATAAAATAATGTAAAAGTAAAAAAAATAAATTTAAAATGAAGTGATAAATTAAATAAAAAATTGTTACTTATAAAATAATATATTTAAAAACTTTATTTTAAATCACTTAAACATATATTTAAAGTGAATTATAAAGATAAATTATTTTTTATATAACACAAACTGGCCGTTTCTAATTAAATAAACTTAACCACATGTGTTAATTACATCGTTTTTTGATTAAATTAAACTATGGAGAATTATCTATCTTCCTTAATTTGTTTGATAAAATTAAATTGTGTAAAACTAATATGTACACAAAACAAGATTAATTATTAGACTAAACTGGTGCATTGATTGATGACGAAGGGCGGCGGCAACAACATCTTAGATATGTTTTGTAAAGTCACTTGGGAGAATTGCACAAGGATTGCATGCTCCTCTACTCGCAGACGTGTATCTCGAAGCACCGCACCACTAAGCCCTCGTGTTCTTGTGCTTTCCCTTTCCAATTTGTATTATCAACATCAAGCTGTACGTAGGCGTCTGCATGATGCTATAAAAGTTTCCAAGAACACATGAATGATCGATTCATCATGCTTTACTTTTCAAAGTGATGATTTCCAATTTGATGAGTGTGAGATTTGTTTTGCACGCAAGGTGTTAGGTCGACGAATCTAGGATTTTAGTCTTGGGGGGCAAGGAACTTAGTTTTGTAGGGGCTATAGCCCTACTTAGTTTACTGTATATATATATATTCTGAAAAAAAAAAAGTTTTGTGGGGGCTATAGCCCTTGCTAGCCCCCCCTGGATCCATCCCTGGGTCTGTCCCAGAAAGCTCTCAAGATCTTACCATGTAATTTTGATCGAAAGGTTTGAGTATCGAGATAATTTTCTCATTTATAATTTAATAAAAGAGTCAAATAATTTTTTTGAAGCTAAAATTTTTATTATTTTTGAAAGTTTTAATTTAATTCTTAATATCAATAAAATTGAATAATCACTGTATAAAAAATTAAAAAGTTGATTCAGATGATGTATTATATGTTTAAGTCGTAATTATATTATTTGAGTGTATTAAATTAACAGGATTTATAAATCATCTTAATTAATTTATAAGACAGTTTTTATAATGTGATATGTCAGTTAGGTGGAAGTCACATTAACTTCAAAACACCTAAAAGAGATTCTCAAATACTTTTATATACATCAAGTAGTACTAATTAAAACTTAATAGAGTGATTATATAAGCATTAAATGGTTTAGTTTAGTAATTATCAAATTTTTAAATGAACTTTTAAAATCTTAAATTACATAAATAAAATTACAATTAATTAGTTAGATAATACATAATAATTAAAAAGGTAAAGAAAATGTTGTGAACTACAATTGACTTTGGATTTTTGGGAAAATTAGGGTTTGTTTTTGCATGGGAGATGTAATCAATTGTCTTTTATCCTATAGATAACGTTAGAAATTAAGGCCTAATCTGCAATTAGTTATCCAAATGATCACCTTCAGTGAGATCACCTAGCCAATCCTATCCATCATTTTTTAAAAAGGGTCATGCAAATCTTCTATCCAAAGGGAAAAAGCCATGACGTTGCACAACAAAAGGATGGAACTTTATACTTATATATAATTGATCTATTCATTAATCCCATTTTATAGGGCACATTACTTGTAATGATATGTTTGAGGCGAGAGAAAGGAAAGAAAAGAAGAGACATATCTCCTTCTTTAGATCGTGGACACAGATGAAGCTTACCAGCATATATAGTACGAGCCTTGTCGTTTTAGGACAAATAAGCTGATTAATCCTGGATCAACATGACAACTGTATGTACATAGTATATATGTACCCCACATTTCTCTTTAGTTAACAGGAATTTAGCTAAAAATGGAGGATATGTGTGCATGCTTGATGCCCTACACTGCTTTAATGGCCTTCTAGAGTTTCGCCAACTAGCAATGTTCCTTGGTTTGGATGGGCCCGGACCATTGAGGTTTTGTCCCCTTTAGTCACCTAGGTTGTCTACCTCCTATCTCCATTTCTTGGGGGGTCTTGGGAGTCGAACCTGAGATCTCAGGGTTTTGTTGGGTGCATGACCTATACCTCTAACCACTGGGCTATAGCTCAAGTGATGTGAGGCGTAGGACATGCACCCAATAAAACCCTGAGGTCTCAGGTTCGACTCCCAAGACCCCCCAAGAAATGGGGATCGGAGGTAGATAACCTAAGAGACCAAAGGAGACAAAACCTCAATAGTACGGGCCCACCCAAACCATTCCTCAATCTGAATGTTGCACCAACTGGGTCACAAAGTAGAGTAGCTATACAGGAACAGTTAGTTAACTGATAGGAGATGAGACAGTAAAAGGTGGCTTAGACATTTTCTTTTGTTGAATCTTATCACTTGATGAGATGCTTTGCCATTCTCTCTACTAAGCCTCAGAATATAATCTCACAGTACAATCTAATCCTATCAGCTGTGTCACAACTGTTCGTAAGATATACATTCCTAAAACAAGAAAGCGAAGACAATGTCCTGCTAAATCTCAATAGTGGAGTGTGTATATATAAAGATTCTTATTGTAATTGTCAATTGATTATAAAGTAAACCTGAATTTAATACCAAATATCCCCTCATATTTCCCAATTACATGTGGGAATCATCCATTTCTTTATTTAATTATTTAATAATAAATTTTGGGAACACTTAAATAATTTACAAATTATTGCTCCAAATAAGTTATTTAACAAGTTTAAACTTTAAAATTCAAACTCAAGTTCTTAACACTCTCTTATTTTTGTTTTCTTTAGTTTTTGAATATTTTGATGCTAAAGTATGTGTACAAGTCCAATTATTTGGACAAAATTGAATTTGCAAATCTCTTTTTTTGCTTAATGCAAACTACTTTCTATTTTATTTCTTAATATTAATTAATAAGACTATCAAATTTACAATATATAAAAGAGAAAAGTGTCCAACTTTTGAGAGGATAACCCCATCTCCCGTCATCCGTGGCGCCAACTTGTTCCACGTAGTGTACCATAAAAGAAAGAAAGCAAACTCTATCCATAGTTTGCATACAGTCAATTGTAGTCTTATTGCTACACAAAAGATGGCAATAATTAATCTCATATAGGTGTCTAAATAATGAGGGAATTTGTTGGTATCTCTAGTTTAGGATAATTAATCTCATAGATAATTAATTTTTCTTCATTAATTAGAGGAGCTAAGTTTTTGTTTGAGACAACCAGCACATACAGGCACTAGCAATGTTTAACATATATACTGTGTAGTTTTATCAAATGAACCCTTTTTTTTTTATTCGAGGAAATTTCGTAGGTGGGCCAAGTGGGCACACCTCTCTGAGCGTCCAACTGGCACACCACCCCACAGGCGGGCCAAGCGGGCGCACCTCATCATTAAAGACCCAACTAGTTCTCCATCTACAGGTAAAACCCCGACTGCCCCAGACTCTTACAAGAGGGGCTAGCATGGAATCGAACCTGAGACCTAATGGTATTATATGAATTCCTCTTTTGTAGATTATTCATTTGAATTATAATTTCCAAACTGAATAAAAATTTAAAAAACACAATTTTCTTCTTATGTATATTAATTATTTTCATTGAGGGGCTATCGATAAATTAGGGCAAAGGGCTGTCCATCTAAGAAAATCAAAGTCAACATATTCAGTATATAAAGCTCTCTATTTTGCAGAGATTAATATACATATCCTTTCTTTTGTATTTTTACAAAGAAGTTATTTTTATGACTTAAATCTATAACATTTTAGTCATAAAGGAGCAACTTTACATATTAATCATTTGGTAAATAAATTTGGTCCGCAAAAGGTAACCTCTTTGAGATTCATATTTGTAACGCATGCAGAGTATGACAAAAGGAGATAACAAATAATTGCCTACCTTTTGTGCTTGCTTACGTTAAGCTTTTGTCTTTTTAGTCCATACATTTATAAGCATTCTCATCCCTAGTTACAATCGTGATAACTTTAAAAAATGTTGAAGCAAATGTTTTATGCATATTAAGCTTTATATACATGGTTGCAGCATAGTTAATTTGTAAAAAAATTACATGGTCATCACAATATTAGGCATCAAACGAGTTTTTGTACAACTTTAACAAAAACAACCCATTAAAGACCAATCTTATACATAATTGGGCATTGTTAGATGTCATGACATTCATTAAGTTAATTCATATGCTCCCCTGCAAATGGAACTTCTGCATTTAACCATAAAACACGTATTAAGTAAGCTAATGCTGCAAGTAACATCAATCGTTTGCAAGAATTACAAGTTTATCTACTGAGTAATCCAGATTAGTTGCGCAACTTTTTGTCTCTAATCCAAATTAATTGTCGTAGCTTTCATCTCCATTGAGCTAGTGGCTGATGCAATGCTTATGCTCCATGGCATGATAGATGAAGAGGACCTGGACTACTTTATAATACTTTATGATCAAAGCAAGCCGCTAATCAACACAAAAAGTGGACGTCAATCCTCTATAGATAATAAGGTTACTTTTAAAAATGTTGGTATCATCAGCATTTTAAAGATATTCGACATCCCATTGTACCGCATGGGCTAAACATATACATCTTTTCAATCAATCCTTCAAAACCAAAGCAAAAGTTGAGGTGCATATCTAACCAGGTCTTGGTTTCCTGCAAAACCAAGACTTCTTCAACGTTTAACAATTGGCATGAAAAAACCGTTTATATTTTCCCAGGAAGTATGGACCACTACGGATTCATCATAACTCTATCCTTCTTTCAAAATAAACAAAACATTCTCTTAAAAGTTCAACAATTGGCATGAGAAACGATTGACAAATACAATCGATTGCAAAGACTTGCTTGATAATATCCATACAGATTATACACATACACTCACTTTGCAGGTATGAAAGGAAGTACAAACTATTATTGTATATAAACGTAATTTCAGTCTTCTGTTATAGGTTGAAGAAATATAAAAAAACTGCATTTTTTTTATTGACAACAAGAAAAAGGGACAATAACATTATCATGAAAGTGTTAGGAAACTTTGGAAGCACAAACTTTTGATTTTAATAAGTGAATATGAATGGGGAAAAGGAAATAAGAGGAGGAAGAAGGTACAAACTATGATATAGTTGCCCAATTTGGATAAGGACATTTATAAACCCATCCAGGTCCAGAATATTGCACACAATGAAGCCATAAACCTTCTTCAAGCTCATCGTATCTACAAGAAACGAAAACAAAACTCAGAAGCAAGTATATGCACACATTTTACATGAAAATGCAACACGCATTCAGATAAAAGTCAACTGGAACCAACAATACCACGATTAAGGTGTAAGCAACTAATGAGATTATGGTAAACAACCACCAATTTATTAATACAATTGTGCCCGCACCTCTTTCCTCAAGCACTATAAGCAGAAGATAAAATGACAGTAAGTGGACATGATGCAATTTGGAATGTTAACGTAGATATGGAAAGAAGCTATAAGGTAAGGAACTTGACTGTATACATGTTGTAGTAAGTGTTAATTTCAAATAAGAAGAAAAAAAAGAGGCAACAATACCATGAATTTATATTTCCTACTTGGTCAGCAGGGAAGTGTGCAATTTCATCTTTGGCAACAGCAACTAAAAATGTCAACTTGAGCAAGATTTCAAAAACTTCTTGGGTTATGGTTTATTAGAAACTGTACAAAGTTCACTCAATTGTGTTGCAATCTGTAAGTAATTTACTGCAGACTGCAGCCATTGTACCATAATAGCATCATACATGTTACAGCACAAATCCACATTTATAGTCAGCACAAGTGAAACTTGACAAATATGCATCCTACCAAAAGTACCATCACAGGTTGAAGTCTCACCCTTTTGGAGCCAAATTTGGACAATTTGTGCACATTGGATCGATGCTGAAATCTTCCTCACAATTTTCTTCACGTTTACATGAATTATTTCCTGATGGAGGAGAATTGCTAGAATTGAAAGCAGCTCTATCAGCAGTCCTCCCATTAGTGGAGCGGTTCTGAACATGTTCAGAGAGATAAAGATTGTCGTTGGCTATTGGATGTCCCGAATACTGTAAATGAGCTCGAATCTAAGGGGGGCGAGAGAGAGAAACAGATTGATTAACACACGTTATAATTTCACCGTATCCATCAGTAAAATGGATGTCAACACAATCTCATTTATGAGTTTACATGAAAAGAAGAAAAAGGAGATGATTTAAACTGTGGCATGTAAATGTCATATACCCAAAGAAGATGGATCCTAAGTTAAGATATGACAGGGGAAAAAATGGGTAAATCTTCTTACTGAGAATGAATAAAGGTCATTGTTAACATAAAAGGCAAGAAGTTTAGCGAGAAGAAGAAAGATTGACCAATAAAGAAGAATCCATAAAATCAGTAGGCTTAAATTAAGCCATTTAACATGTTTGCATTTTCAAGAAGAGCAACTGTATGTATCAAAAAATACAAAATGAGGAATTGCTCATGTCAAGAAAGGATGAAAACTCAAAGAATACTAACAAGCTAGACTCATTTGTGTTCCAAAACAAAGAGGGTTTAGAAATATAGGAATTCATTATCCTGGGATTCTGAATGAGCAGCTACTCTGCTGCTATAGCTCCTGCTCCCTCTTCGGCTAGCATGGTTTCTCATTTGCTTGTATGAGGCTTCAATTAGTCATTAACCATTTAGCCCTTGTATATTCCTCACGACTTCTACAATTGGGTACCACTACTCATCAAGAATACCCATCGTTCTTTCCCAAAGATAAAATTTATTTTAAAAGATAAGTGCCAATATTAGCAAAAGCAACAAAAACCAAAAAGAAATTTCAAATCAAGGCTTCTCCGTTCCATATGACATAAGGGTTTCTACTGAAGCCCTTAAAATATGTATTTCTAACAGCAATTTCTTGTTCAGAAGTTCCCTTACTTGATGAGTTCGGCCAGTGATTGGTTTACATAACACGATGCTATGAGTTCCATTGGTTCTTATCCTAGTAAACTTTGTACAAGAAGGCTTCCCCTTCACAGAAGAATTGGCATCAGAGTCACTGACCTGAAGAAATTATACATTCTAAGAATCAGTGTACTGCAATGAATCAACCGCCTGTAAGACTAGAAGTAAATAAACTGCTCAGTATTTTCAACCACCACAGGTATATAACTCATCAGCAGAACAGCGATTATAATACAAAGTAACATCAGAGAATAGCAGTGAGGATTATGGAAAGGAAAAGATCCCAAATTTGCAAGCCCACGTACAATCATGCAAGATTGACCCAAATTACACCGTGTGTCAACACAAAGAAGACTACTGATGAATAATTGAAAAAAAAACGCAAGTGAATATTATTCATCCAGAAAGAAGCCTTATCACCTGATATCCACCGTAGTACAAATGAATACTTCATAATGAACATATGATCAGAAGATCTATGACTTAGATGTTATTATGAAAGTGGAGGGATGCACTTTGAAGCAGCTATGGCTCCTGATAGAGAGAAATAAACAAAGCCTCACCTCTGTCGTGCTTCTCCCTTCTCGAGCATTATAGTTTATGTTAACATCAACAACTTGCTGGCATAAAAATGAAAAAGTAGATGTTAAATAGATAAGAACCATTAACCAGCAAACCATCAGCATAATTTTCAAACAACTGCACCTCAAGGATGAACATGGCCACATCCGCATATTATGGGATTAGTTAAATACTTAGGTAAACAGCAGCTGCCAATTGGTGTATTTCAACACCAACCAATTATGAGAACCTTTACAATGGATACAGTTATTAAACTCACCGCTTGTAAATGATACAAATTCTTACATTCAGAATGCATAGTCATCTCAATAATTCACAGAGTCCATAGGAGAGAACTGAGAAGTCATCAAATTAAATAACATGTAGAAATCATTTGATTAGACAAGGATTTACCTCATCCTCTGGAAAAATCCCGATAACTTTTGCAACATACTGTTTCTGCACAACCCCAGCTTCAATCTGCAATGACGAACAGGATTATGACAGCAGAGTCACAAACTCCTGTCAATATTTTGGATTACAATATCGATCTAATTTTTAAACATGATTATCCATTCCAATGAACAACAATGATGAACAAAACAACAGACTCACCTGTTGCCTGAAAAGATCTGCTTTTGATGCATTTCTGGCCAAGATAAGAAGTCCTGAGACAAGACGATCCAGCCGATGTACCGCTATGATGGAGTTATGGGAAAGAAAACTGGAAATAGCAAAATCATATAGAAAAAGAGGGGGGGAAATCACAATGGCCAAGCACAAGAAGCTAATTAAACTTTCATAGCCTTTTCCATGAACCACGTCTAGCTAGAATGCATGCTTCCAAAGTATGATGCTTGGATACGAAAGAGAGGCGCTAAATCATGTTCGGCCTGAAGTATTCCGACAACAGTATTCTTCCGATATTGACCACAAGGATGAACCTACAGAGCAATACCACATCAACTTAATAACAACCTAAAACGAAAAGTGGGAGACGATAGAAGTTCAATCACACAAAATACTCTTAGAACATTGACATTACAAACCAAACCTCGACACACACAATGACCAAATTAGTGTTCCTTTATGAAATGGTTTTAACAATTCGCATGTAGGTATAACGAGTTCATTCATTAACAGAAAATGTCGAGTCATAGCACGCTTACGGGAACAGTTGGTGGCTTGAAAACAGTAACAACATCGTCTTCTTCTTGAAGAACGGAAACACCCAAATCCATAACCGGAGGTTCATGCCTACAACAACCTTATCAAAATCAATCAATCCATAAAAAAACTCATAAATCCAAGACACCTCTAACTTACATTACAACCAAGTGAAATGATTAGGAAACCTGTGCAAGAAATGGCTAATCTTTTGGGAAGATTTAACAATGTAGGAAACTGGGACCATCTCTCCATCAACTTGTATGCGTCCACATTTTACTGCATTAACCTAAATCAACAACCCTCAGTTATTAAAATCAATGCACATTCTAAATAGAACACATAAACACAAACATTCACACGTACGTAGTAATCATAAGGTCGGCCTTTGAACTCTTCCGCGAACAAATCAACAATTGTCTTCCCCGCCCAACGATTCTTTACATGTGAGATGAACTCGAAGTAGTATGGTCTGACGTGGCGCTTCCCTGCATATTTCCCGCCAAAATAATCATTAATTTTTTTTTTCCTCTTCGAGATGCAATCTCCTAGCTTCAATTGAAATGAAAGAATAAACAACCATTTCGAAAGATGTAATCTTGTTTCTGAGGAGGATTGGCGGGTGTTTGCCACACAATCTCCATCTTCTCTTCCCCTTCTCCTTCTTCTTCTCTTGGTCTCTTCATTTTCTCGGGTTTAGGGTTTTGTTATGCTGAAGTAACCCCGCGATTTTCCTTTTTGACCAGAAAGCGACGAAACGAAACCTCAACCGTCGTCGTTTAGTTATCCGCTTTTGTTTTTTTTTTTTTGGGTGGTGAAAGACGAGGAGGAAAACGATGTCGTACTAAGAGTCCCAACACCGCGTTGCTCTCTATAGAAGAAAACTAAAGCGGAGCTCCGAAAATCGCCTTCTTCTTGCTTCTTTGTTTAAGGTATGGATTTTATTTAATTGTTTAATTATTATTTTTATCACTACTCAATTTCTTGCTTTTTTTGAAATGAAAATATAATAAATAAATAAATAAGAAATTATTGATCATTTCGATTGAGTTGAGTTTAGATCTGTTAATAACAACACAGGGGGGTTGGTTGGTTCGTTTCTGGAATTTAATGAGCTGGTTGTTGTTGATTCATTCGAAATCGGAGAGAGGTGTAATTGGGAGTAGCTGATTGGGTAGAAGGACAGAAGTTAAGGTCAACAGTCCAATGCCGGAGGAGGATTTGGTTGACATCAAGTTCAGGCTTTACGACGGCTCCGACATCGGCCCTTTTCGGTACTTGTCGGCCTCCACGGTCGACATGCTTAAGCAGCGAATTGTCTCCGATTGGCCCAAAGGTTGCCCCTTTTTGTCTTGTCTGAATACCTACTTCCGGAAAAACTGGGTTCCAATGTTTGATTTTGTTTAAGTAATTTCGGTTATTCCGAGAATTGGTGTCTTGTGTTTGGGTTTTCTATTTCTGTGTTGTGGGGGTGATTTCGTTGGTTGGAACACTTAGAAGTGAGAATAATGGGTTATTTATACGTATAAACAAAACTCATTTCTTGTTATAGGATGGTGGTTCTATGCAAATTACAAACTTTGGCGAAAATTTGGAAAGTCTTAGAAAGGAATCAAGTAGCTTATCAATGACAATTTTGGAATTAGTGGTCACTCTGATTATCTGTTTATATCATTTCAAAAGTTAAGTGCTTCTTTCAGAAACTTAGAGAATGTATGTAATTTTGAGTTTGAATGGTTTATGTCATGAGCTTTACTTTTTAGTAATATGATGCATCTGAGAATGCATTTATTACCTTCATGAAGAAGTACTGAAAGATCATATTGGTTTGGACTAGAAGCAGCAGAAAGATATCTGATTCTTTGTGATCCCTTGTAATTTACATGCAATTTGGAAATAGAAAAGATTGTTTATGGATGCTTGCATTGTTGTGAAAATTTTGAGATGCCTGTTAAACGTTGCAATATGATGATGGATTCAAACTAAGATTGCTCGTCCAGACCTTGCACAGCCAGCTGCCAAGAATGATAAATTGTAGATTTCTCAATCTAAAACTGGCAATCTATCAGTATGAAATAGCCTGGCATTTAGAGGAGTTTCTGTCTATTTCTGTTGTTAGATTTTTTTTTCTCAATTTTTGTTTTGATTTTCTTATATAGGTAAAACCATTAATCCTAAGGCAGTGAATGAAATCAAACTGATATGTTCTGGTAAAATTTTGGATAACAACAAGACTGTTGGTCAGTGTAGAACACCCTTTGGCGAAGTTGCCGGGGGTATCATCATAATGCATGTTGTTGTACAGCCTTCTCCAGCAAAAACTAAAACAGGTATTTCCCATCTTAATCTTATATCCACACACATATGATATGTTACTCCATCATAATGGTTGTTGATTATTTTTATAGTGCGTTTCAATGTATTTAATGTGTCAGCTGAAAATTGGACTTGCAGGAGTTGTTTCTGTTATTTGTTGAGATGTTGAACTTTGGAACTTAATTTATTGAAGCTTTCCGTCAAAACTTTCTTATTCCACTTATTTCAAGTAAGGTTGATGTCCGTTTGAGATTAGTTTTCTTTTTTGTGAACTAGTAGGCATTGTTTGTCATTGAAAGACATATTCCTGAGGGTTTCTGAACTCCAAAATGGTAACGCTTTTAATTGATGAAAATTTTATACTTGAAATTCATTTGTTGGCTCAAGACTATTTAGGTGACTGTTCCTTTTTTAAACTTTAATTTGGGGTCTTTTGATTTTCTTGTGGCCTGATCTACTTGTGTATCCAACAAGAGAAGCTTCTAATAACTAAGAGTAAAGCGTCCAGACTGGCCAATCATGTGTTTGTTTGGTAGAGAACTGACTGCGTTCCACTAGTTAGGTAACATTCCATTAATGGAATAGCTCATTTTAACTTGATATTTGTAGTGAGATTTGGGATGGAATCAGTATGTGTGAAAATCTAGGGATAGAACACCATGAGCTGTATTATTCTAATATAAATTCTCTTTTTCCTCAAAAAACTTCCTAATTGTGGGGCCAACAGTGGGTTAATTTGTCTTTGGTGAATGTTATAAAATTTGCTTTAGGAATATCTAAATGATCTTACTTAACTGCTAAACTTCATATTCAAGCTATCTGTTTGTTGGCCTATCTTCTCTCATCATGTTGAACCAAGGGTTGCCTTTCAGAATATTACCTTTACGCACTGCTGTTAACTTAAGATCCTTCATCTGAATCTGCATAATTTTTATTGTTAGTACTACTATTGTTTTGTGCTACAACACCTGAATGCTATGTATAGTTTTCCAAACAATGGTTTGATTGTTGTATCATCCATTTCTCGTCATGCTTGTAGCTGGAATCTTTTTATGTAACAATCTTTTGGCTTTTCAACAGAAAAGAAGATTGACAAATCTCCCAAGAAAATTGTATGCTCTTGTTCCATACTGTGAAGGCAAATATGTTGATATTCAGTGAAATTGTCTACCGAGCATCGATGCTTTAAACACAGAAACTGATATTCTTTGGGCATCAATGTAGTTGTTGCAGTATTCATGTGTAGTCAAGTGCTTTAAGTTACCAAAAATGGTGTCTGTGTTGCTTCTTCCTTGTTCCATTTTCTCATCTTCCTTTCCTCACTTTGTTATTTTAAGACCTCGAAAGATCTGTAGCATTTATAGAAATAATTGTCCTCTTCAAGCTTTCTATACATTTCAGAACAATTCCAGAAGATTTGCATTTCAAAGACTCGTATTCTTGCAAGTTTGAGGGTGGTGTACAAAAACTAAGGTTAACGCTAAATACCATCATCTAACGATTCTAATGCAAGTTCGGTATTCTTCGTTTGAAGCAAGACATCCTTAAAATCAATTTTGTTGTTGATGCTGGAGAATGTGTTCATACTCTTTAGCAGCAGTGTTTGAGTTTTACTTCGGGTTTGTGAACTTTTGATAGTGCCAGGAAGGAAGGGAAAAAAGGAGAGGAAATGGGTCATGGAGGGGCTCAGGAATCAGGATAGGTAGATAGTAAGTGTAACAGATTCAATTGAACATAAGTTCTCAAAGATACAAGGTAAAGGCTCTCAATAAAGGGAACTCGCTACAAACATTTGTCAGCTCACCTACCAAAAGAACAAGGTTGAAACTGGAGAAGGGGGAACTACAACAACATGGTAAACAAAGGCCCTAAATTCTCTGGAAAACTCTGTCCGCTGCTGATATTGTCTGTTCAATATCTTCAGCAGTATGAGCCAAACTTGTAAACCCGGCTTCAAACTGCGATGGAGCAAAATATACACCTTCCTCCAGCATTCCTCGATAGAACCTGGCAAACTTGGCGGCATCACTTTTCTTTGCATCAGAAAAGTTGTGAACAGGACCTTCCGTGAAGAAAAACCCAAACATCCCTGCTATATACCCACCACACATAGCATGACCAGCCTTCTTCCCAGCATCTAGAATGCCTTGAACAAGTCGGTTTGTAATCTTATCCAAGTACTCGTAACTTCCTGGTTTCTGCAAACGCTTTAGCGTGTGTATACCGGCTGTCATTGCCAAAGGATTCCCACTCAAAGTTCCTGCCTGGTACATAGGGCCTGCAGGGGCAACCATCTCCATGATTTCTCTCCTCCCTCCATATGCACCAACTGGCAGGCCACCACCTATAATCTTCCCAAGGGTTGTGAGGTCTGGAGTTATACCAAAATACTCCTGAGCTCCTCCATATGACAGACGGAATCCAGTCATGACTTCATCAAAGATTAGAAGAGCATTATTTTCTTTTGTGATCCTGGAAAGGGCATGAAGAAAGTCTGATTTCGGAGGAATGAAACCAGAGTTTCCTACAACAGGCTCAAGAATTAGTGCCGCAATTCCTCCTTTATTCGTCTCAAAAAGATTTTCAACGGCTTCAATATCGTTGTAGGGGGCAGTTAGAGTTTCATAGGTTGCTCCTTGGGGCACACCCGGAGAGTCAGGGAGCCCCAGTGTTGCAACACCACTGCCTGCTTTGACAAGGAATGGATCAGCATGGCCATGGTAACAACCCTCAAACTTGATAATCTTCTCTTTTCCAGTAAAGGCACGGGCCAGTCGAAGCACACCCATGCAAGCTTCTGTTCCTGAATTCACAAATCGCACCATCTCTATGCTTGGAACTGCTTTAATCACCATCTCTGCCAGAATATTCTCCAGAGGACAAGGAGCACCAAAGCTGGTCCCTTTCTTCATTGTTTCAGCCAAGGCTGCAAGCACCTGCTAGTAATGTTAGTCCAATTGATTTGGCAAAGAGCATCAAATGTTCACAGAATCCCAACCCAATCTATTCAAATGATGAACTGCCCACAAAAAAGAAGGCAGTGAAGAAGAGTAAAACCTCATCATCTGCATGACCTATAATCGCCGGACCCCACGAACCAACATAATCAATGTACTCATTCCCGTCTACATCCCACATGTGAGAGCCCTTGACAGAATCCATGACAACAGGTTGTCCGCCGACAGATTTAAAAGCACGTACAGGTGAATTCACACCTCCTGGCATCAATTCCTGCAAAAGCAAAGGCAAATCTCTAGGTCTTTGTTATATATGACAGTGAAGCCGCTAGCAATATATAAGGAACCAATTTCCACACTGGAAGCTGAACTCTGCTTATTCATTAAAAAAGATGCAACTCAACAGCCCTGGCTCAAAAATGTGAAACAACTCAACTGCTATATGAACAGATGCTAAATCTCAATACCCATTTCACAGAAGCATTACAGATAATGATTCTATCAGAACATTAAAATTTGCCCAGTTCAAGGCTTCGAGAGTTCAAATATTACACTGAATTATACAACGCCCTTATCAGCAACCCTTAATATAAAACATTAAACAACACAATCCCATTTCAGATTCCAGAAATGAAGACTAAAGACTGGAATTCAGTTTTAATTCCTCAATTCCAAGCATACAAACAAAAAGGGAAAATTTAGGCATACCTTAGCAGCATTGAAAATTTCCTGAGACTTTTGGAGGGTGAAGCTCTTCTTCTTCTCCTCTTCAACTGAAACGGTCATTTTGACATAATATCGAGACGATCTAGATGGGGAGGTTTTACTCTGAAGAAGCTTGCTAGTAGAGCACGAAAGACCTATCCCAACGCCAACCCCTGTAAACGTAGCAGCCATGGCGGCTTTGATTCTTTTTGGGTATGCGATTCAAAACTTTGGGATTGGATTTCCCGTATTCTGTCTCAGAAGTTTTCACAAGGTGGAGTAGTGCTTGGTCATATAGAAGAAGATAAAGAGATAGTAGGAGCAGCCAATGTTATCATAATATATCACATGGAAACCGACCCTACCACCGATCCATCGCCATTTGCAGATTTTATGAGTTTGGGTCTATTACTCCAAAACTGGGCTGAACGTGTTTGCTGAGATACAACATTTTAGGGTGTATTCAAGCCTAGAGGATAAAGGAATTATTCTTAATATTTATATTTCTTTTTTATTAACACAAACATAAATACACTCTTTCAATTTAATGATTTTTTATTTTGGTAATTTAATTATCAAAACTCTTAATTCATGAATGTAAATTAGATACATTTGAGTGGTATATAACGTATTCATTAACAAAATTTAACAAAATTCTTAATTGGAGTAATCAAGAAAATTTAATAATTAAATTAAAAAAATTTAAATTTTAAAATAAGAAATACCTGTAAAGATTATTCCTTTTTATTTATTTTGCTATCCCTTTACTTTAAATAAATGCATTCCTTCATATATATATATGTCTTTTCTTTATTTTAAAAATGTATTCGTTTGGTACATTTAAATTAGGTATTAAAAAAACTTCATGTTCAAAGCTTTCATTTTCTCTAACTCAAGTAAAAACAAATCTCACACTCATAATCACAAGATGAGTTGTGTCAATACAATTTTTGAAGAATTATTTAATTTATTGCAGATAATTGTTAGTTACTTAGGATCGAGTAAGACAAGAGATTTAATATTTAAATAGTTTAACCGATATTAGACAATTATAAAATTGACTAAAGATTGAACAAAATTAAAAAAAATTGAAATATTATTGAAAGAGATTGTTCTTATCTATCAATGAATTTTAATTTTAATTTTAAAATATTGTTAAATAAAATTTAATTGATTTATTTTATTTTATAAAAATTTATTAATTTACAAAAAATAAATAAATAATTAATTAATTGATCAGTTTTTAACAATAAGATTTATTAAATTAAATCAAATCGAAAAGATAAAAACTGAATTAGAAAATTAAACTTTTCAAAACTTTTATTATTGAACCAGTCAAACCAATTTGATTTTTTAGTAATGGTTAGGATGTTAGCTTCGTGAATAAATACTTTCTTTTAACTTACTTTAAAGATAGAAAGAAGCCATAACCAAGCTTTCGTGGAATTTGTAGCTATTGACAAATAGTATATTTAAAGTTCTAAGCCCACGTTAATTCCTAAAGTTGAGAATGAGAACTGGATGAAATATCAAAAGGAAAACATTAAAATGACCATGAAGATAGATAAAACCAACCTTCTAATAATAGAATAAAATATGTTTTTAAATTAAAGAATTATTTAATTTTATAATATTAACAAAAATTATAGATTATATTAATGAAATAATTAAATTTTAAATATATTATAAATAAAATCCACCATTAACTTTATCTGTTATAATTAAGTAAACCTTGTTTTATATTAAAAACCCATAAATTATAATAAATTTAAAATATAATATAATATAATCATATTTTTAAAATCATTATCTCATATATTAATCAATTATTAAAAAACGCAATCAGTTTAGCTAGTCCAACCACAAAAACTTTGAACCATTCAACTTTTTGATTTAATTTATTTTCATAACTTTTGTCGTTTAAAACTGATTAGTTTCTTAATTAATCAGTCAATTTTCTTAAATTGTAATTTTCTTTAATTATAAAATTGACCTAATTTAATATAAAATTATGTTAATTTTAGATTAATTGGACTTTCAGTTTAAATGGTCATTTGAACTGTGTAATCTTTTACTTCAAAATGAAATTATTTCAATTCCAAACTTATTTCAAAACTCTCATTTGAACCATATTTTGAAAATGTCAAATTGGACTTTAGACTTATTACTGTCTTTAATTAAAAAGTCTCAACTCTAAGAGCAATGTTTTTGTATGCATAAATTCAAAAAATTGAAGCAAATTGAAGTTGTTAAATCATCATTATCACATCCAGTCCGAAGTTCTATAATAAAGCAAGATTTGGAGAGATTTAATAGTACGCAGTCTTACCCCTACATAATAGAGAGACTATTTCTAGTAGACCCACATGCAGATATTACAATAAAAGAATGATGCAGGTTAAAGAGTAAAAAATGAAAAATAAATAAAATTTAAAAATAATTTTTGAATAAAATAAAAAAGAATTAAAACTTTTAAAAATAATAACTTAAAAAAATAGTACATATCTTCGTTAGGAGATACAAATCTAGAAAACAAAGTTTTAAGAAATTTATTGGATAAATATACCTTATATGTTGTAAAGTTCTGCTTATACCTAATGCGGTGCAAAGTTCTGCTCACGATTTATCTGAATTTTATGTGTCAATCTTACGTAGGGTCATCCTTGGACTCAGAAAATTTGGATAGCTGGC
>JAOTIZ010000006.1:33860950-33881614 GCA_027123425.1 Erythroxylum panamense | reverse complement strand
TTATATTTTAATCAATTAATGAATTATATTGTAATTAATGAATGAATTATATTTTAATTAATTATAATGTAATTATGATTATGATTATGATGATGGTTATTATTAATTATATTGTAATTATTTATATTTTAATTAATTAGTATTAAAATATTTTTTTTAAAAAAGTCACTATTAAAAAATGAGTTTTATTTATCTACTAAATGGAAGATACGACGGATTCTTTAAAAGTGAAATATCAAGCTATTATTACTATAACGATAATCAACAACTAACTACTGACTTTTAATTATTTACTCATCAACCGCTCCCGAAACCCAACACCTCCCCTTCTTATGAAAAAGTTTGACTCCTGTCTAGTAGAGAAACAGATGCATACATTACAATTAGAATTTATTGAAAAATAAAAATAATATAATTTTTTCACATTGCTATCAGCTTAAAATTATTTTCGCCCTTTTTGTCATTGTTAAGATTATAAAAAACTAACGGATTGATCGAAAATTTTAAAATTGAAGTATTAAATTGAAAAATTCTAAAAGCTTTGATATTTTAAAATTCGTTATTCTTAAATTAAATTACTGAATATTTAATTGATAAAATTTATAATTATATATTAAATAAAGTTATGAATTTAAAATTTATTTTTATCCTTAAAATATTGCCATTAGTTTAAGAGATTAAATACTAATAAAAGAAAACAACAGAAGCTAACAAGGCAGGTGCTTTCGAGATGGCGGTCTGAATTCTTGTCAAAATTGGGACATGTATCTAACGGACAAGAAACCACATGATAACCGACCGCTCTTCTACGCCTGCAATGATTGTGTAATGTTTTTCCAACATTCGACATTCTGTCTTCTTCAACATTTACGCCATGTAACCATAATCCTTGTCTGGTAGTGCAAGAGCAAACCAATAGGCACTGCAACCATTTGGCTGTCCTGTCTTTACTTTCTTTTGTACAAAAAATAAAAAAGTATCAAGGACTACTTATGTCCAAAAACAATCTAACACGCAAATCAGGGTTTTAGAAGCCAAGTGTATTTTCCATACCACCAACTTCATCGATCATATTAAACTATATATTCCACTGATCACACTTCCATGTTGTATTGATGTATATACGATATTATACCACAAAAGCCTATATAAAGACAATGGTACCTGCTGGAGTACCCAAAAAAGAATTCAATGTAAAGACAAAACCCACTAGTTTGTTATCATCTCTCCTGTCTCTTGTTGTTCCAGCTTTCAAACCAGAACCAGAAGTAAAACCACATAGTTGCTTGCCTCTTATAGGTCCCATGTGTCGGTAGTTGCTTGTTGGTATTGTACGTTTTCTTGCTCTTCTTCACAATGTTGGATCAGGGACACAACACAGTGGCGACGGAAAGAGGGTAGAGGAAGGTGTTGGCGTATTGAAACGAGATTGTGCCACCATTTACCAAGGGCCTGCCGTCGTTAACAAGGCAGTCATCATAGTGGATGCGCTTGAAGATTTTGGGGTTGATGAGACGAGCGGAGCTGAACCAGCCACAAGTAAGGTGAATCCCAGAGATATCACATCCAGTGACACACACGTTCATGATCTCAACAGTGTACGTAGGAATCCCACTCGGGAGTGGATCTGTGGGACCTTGGTTTATCACAATATCAGCATTCGTACACTTCTCTCCCCATATTCTATCAGGCTCCTCCGTCAAAATTGCTAAGAAGAAAAGAAAATGAAAGCTTGAAAAGGGAATGCATAAAATAATTACCAAATAGCTATAAAACCTATACATGTATCAAGAGGGAAAAAGATAAAAGGCAAGGAAACATTTGGCAGGTCATTAATTGAAGACATTAATAAGCTGGACAGGGAAGCGTCTAAAGACGAGATACACTTTTGGAGGTGGTTCACAGGAATTACGCAGAAAAAGCTAGCAGACAAAATTAACTCCAAAGGCTATCTGATTGGGGCATATCATTATTCAAAGACTAGCTTTTCCATGTATGTGTGTTGTCACTTAGCTTTTTGATCCGCGTCTCTTTAATGAGCACCAAAATTTAATTGAAACAAAAAGAGAAATACTTTTCTTTCAACAGTAAAAAGCTGAACTTCAAATGGGTTTGGCCTACAGGCATGCCAAATTGACAACTTATCTTATACACCCAACAAAACAGCTTTTCTAACGTAGAAACAGTAGGCACCTTTCAGTTTTCAAGCTAAAATTTTGGAACTTCAAAGAAAAATTACTAGAAAAGGCTGAGTGAAACCCTCCCATCCCATCAAAAAGAGAAGTCTGAAGAAAGTTGAAATATGGTCACCAGAGAGGGAGGGTCTAAATAGCAAACGGCGCACGTTAGCATGAAGCATAAAACGAGAAAGAAAGACTCAGACGTGCACCCTCTGACACCCATTATCGTACGCCCATCTGGAGCATATTGCAATGGACTGTAGCTGCCAAAAACACTCAGTTTTGAGAACAAACGGGTACATACGCACAGGTACTAATTGTCTAACTCTCCCCAGCCACAAGTTCAACAAATTGTGATGGTCCCAGTTCATCAAATTAGCTTAGGGAAAGAAAGAAGTCTTGTAGAGAACCCTTACAGCGACTAATTAGTAGCTTGCGATGTGGAGCTGACCCGAGTGTGAAGTTGCCATCTTTGAACGAGCCAATGGCTTCGCCTATCATCATTACACAAAAAGGGTAAGAGAAAAGAGGAGAAACTAGAAATGATTTTAGGTAATAAACAAATGGAAATGAGATAGAATCAGGTGTTTTGTATTGTAATGCTAAAAAAGAGTAATAAAATACGAAGCCGACAACAGGAAGAGAACAAAAGCATGGAGACCCCTCATGTCGCTGAAAGAGAGAAGAGAACCCATCTCGAACCGACCATTGTAATAATGGAAACTTTAAACAAATTGCGGAAGAGAATGTCTTTAGCTAGATAGATGCATTGGAATGAGATACTTGTAAAATAATCAAACGCAAAAATCACGTAGCATTACATACACACGTTATTACTTAAAGATACCCACCTGTGATTAGAAAAGTGAGCATGAATAGGAGAGAGAATTTCGATGGCAAAACGGCGAGCCCGCAGCTGGAGAAAGCTCTCATGGTTTGAAGTAAGAAGCTAGTTGTGAGAACGACGAGTCCGGACTGAGTGAGCAAGAGGAGGAGGGGATTCGGGGATGGCAGGAAGGAGGTGACGTCGTTTCAGTTTCACTGGGAACGAGGAGAGAGAAGCCTGAACTGAAATGCAAAACCATGTCAAATCAAAAACACATAATAGTGGTGCAGATGATTTTGACTTTTGTGTATTTATATAGCACCTAATTAGCCTATAACAATCCCCTACTCTTTAGAAGACTCGTGAGGAGACGATCACCTTTACCCTAAAGACGACGGCGATTCGTACACAGAAAAGAAACTCAACTTATTTATTAAAAAGAAATGTTTTCATCTCTCCAGGAACTAAGAGAAGAGCTGTGGTTTGTCTGGGAAAGGATTTTCCGGGAAAATAAGAAGAGAGAAACAGCAGAGCAGACCCACCGAATGACGAACTAAGCACAAGAATTCCATCACTCATCCGTATATAGATAGATATATATACTGCATGCTCTATATAACATCCATATTCCAACAGAGATGGAGAAAGTGAAGAGTTGATCCAAACCTCACAGAAGAACGATCGAGATTCAATCATTCAATCAACACAAGACATTGAGATAGAAGGCAAATTGAGAGAGGAACTAAGAACGTGTCTAGGACTAGGGTTTTACTTTTTGGGAGGCACGGTCTTCGAGCTCTCTTCTCTCTTGGATTCCTCTACTTCTCTTGATTCATATCATATATACTGAAGTATTTATTAATTATAAAGCGATGTTAACAGTGGTTATTGGTTAACTTTTAAAGTGTTGCCACGTGGGCTCTTTAATTATTCCTAATTATGTAACACCACCTCATTTATCATTGCACACGAACACGTTACGTGCGTCAGTAGCAACAAATTTAACTCTTTATACTAGGTTAAATACAATTTAAGTTGAGCAATAAGTATGTTTATATCTAATTTTAGACAAATTTATCATGATGGTGTTCAAATAAGAATATTTAGAGTGGTCAGGAGGAGGTGCTGAACCAAACAACAAGAAAGATAACCAACATAATCATCAATTGTTAGCTATTAACTACTTTAATTATTAGTTGATAATTGTCAAAATCCATCTTAGAGTGGAAATAATTTTGGTGCTTCTAAAATTTAATTATTGTAATTCCAATTATGCATAAGCTGTTTCAACTTAACCTTAATATTATGAAATTTACAAGTATAGTAATTTCACATCAGAAAAAGACATAAAGATGAAAGGATGTTATACACAAAGATAACAATTATAACGTAATATCTTAAAGTTTTATGTTGAAATATAATGTCGTTGTATACGAGCTCACTTGGTTTCAATTTAATTTCTTTCTTGGCCCCCTCAAAATCCTTTAATGCCAGTATCTAATGATTAAGAATTTTAGCTACATCCTCATTGAATTGCCGATCTACCATTGAAGGAGCACATTTTGACTCGCTTCGTTATGGTTTCTCTTTATCTTCATGATTGCGTAAAAAGCTCATGTGGAAAGCAAGATGATCTCGATTCTTTTCCAACAATTTTAGAAAATAGGAAACATTACCAACATTTTTAATAATTTCAAATGGATCATCATATTTGGGAATTAATACCATGTGTGCTAACTTCTCACTAATCTTCTTACAAATTTAAGTTATGAGTGTTGACAATACTTTAACCCTAACAATGAGATCAAAGGGTTGAAGATGATGATTTGCACATTTTTTCATCTGACACCTTGCTTTCCATAAGTTGTCTCTTGCCTTATCCATCATTTTTTGTCTATCCTTAACAATATTATAAGCAACAAGCCACTTACCTCTCATTTGTTATTTTGCCATTTCTAATAGAGTGAGTGGTTGTTGGTCTAGCACACCATCTCAAACAGGCTCTTTTCTATAAGGAATATTGATGCAAGATGAAGGAAATTGTGCATTATCTAAAAACTCCAACTACTTTATATTGGCTCACACTTACAAAATATCTTAAATAATCTTTCATCAAGCATTGATCCTTTTTGTTTGTCCATTTGTTTGTGGATAACTGGTAGTAAAGCACTTAAGTGCCCCCTTCATGTTAAGTAACAAAGTCTAAATTTTTTTTCATAAATTGAGAGATCACTCAAAATATCTACTACAACACCAAAGTGTTTCATTACATGGTGATAGAATAATTCAATAAATGTTTCCACCTAATAAGCTACTATAATAGCATTGAAAATAATATATTTTGTGAATTGATTCTCCACTACCAACATCGAGGCCTTGCTATCAACCCTAGAAAATTCTACAAAATTTTTAAGGTATTGATATTTATAGTTTTTCAAGATAGGTAAAGGATGTAACATTCTATCTTGCTTTTATCTTTCCACTTTATCTTGTTGGCAAGCTAGTCAAATTCGACTATAGGCTTTAATATCCTGCTATATATGCAACTATACATAGGAAGGTAACAATAACACCATCATTTATTCCCTTTTCAGATGTCCTAACATTATGCATCATAACACTCATGCATAAGTTCCTTGTAAAGTTTACCAAATTTGGAAACAAACATTCTACCACCTTTGTCAACAATCAACCCATCATCAAGCCAATATTGCTTTGTTATGCCACCTTGCATTTTTTCCTAATTGATAACAATTACAATGACAAATTATAGTAATTATATCCATTAAATCTCTTACCATCTTTCTTATTTGGTCGATAGTTTGTTACGTACCATGAAAAATGTTTTCAACTTATTTTTCATTTCATTCATAAACTTTGGTTCTAAAAATAGACAAATGAAACTCATAGACAGTGTATCACTGTAGCACAATAAGAAGAATATTGTACCATTTTAGCTGGGCCAGAAAATGACACCTAAAATTTTGATTTGTTATTGAGCCAAGGTTTCGATTGGTATTTAAGATAATAATCAATACTTGTCTAAAAATATAATTTTTGGAAAGTATAAGGACTAAATTGAACAAATCCGTAATTTCTCCTAAATTTTGACCCTAGTCATTGACCCTTTCACTCTTATAAGTCATAACATTGTAAGCTTTCTAGATTTTAGTTTCCTCTCCTCTCTTTACCAAACTCGTCTCCACCATCTCCCCTCTAGTTATCTTTTCTCCTCACCTTTAACCCCCTCTTTGCTGTTTTCTACTCATGACCCATAAACTCTTTTCTCATTTAGTTTGTTGTCTCCTCACCTTTAACTTTTTTTACATGTCTCCCCACTATAGCTCTCAAGTCTCCTATCTATTATCTCCCCTACAACTCTGCCTTTCGTTGTCCTCTATTCACAAGCTCTTTGTTGTCCTATACTCACAACTTTGCTCTTCTCCCTATTGCCCCCTCACCTTTATCTTATTAGCTTGCCAAGCGCCTATCATCACTACTAATTACATCCATCAACTCATGGTGGCTTGAACTTGAAACTTATTTTGAATATATGTTTGAGAATTGTATTATATGTTTGAGAATGATATTTGATGATTTGGATTGCTGATATGTGCAAGTAGACTTGTAAATGGGACTTTTTCAAGATTTGTGATATCTATGATAACACTATAAAATTACTATGAGTTCAATTTATTAGCATGTTAGTAAAAGATATTAAGCTCTCTCTCACACACACACACACGCGCGCACTCACACACACACACATATATTATAGGTAAAATATTTTTCAAATATTTAATTAGTAATACTATTAAGTTATTGACAAGTAGTGAAGTTCATTTAACTTTGAATTTTCTCTCTTACTTCAACAATTTTCTTATAATGACAATTTTATAACAAAATTATAGAAAACAATAAGTTCTATTCTTTTAAATACCTTACCTTATTGATTTAATAATCATGTATCACCATATTTAATTATCAAACCATATTTTAATTAGAAGATAATAAAATTCTTAAGCAAAACCTTAAAAGTTTTTATCTAAATACATGTATTTTTAAATTAAATTTTAGAATATAAAGGCTAGAACTTGAATGAAGGAATTTGATGTTAGTTCCTACCTATCTACATTGTTTCATATCTTAAATATGAAGAATTTTGGCATTAGTCTCAACCATAAGGATAAAATTTATTCATTATTTGATTAACTTCTTATATTCTTAATCATATATTTTACTATATAACAAGTAAGTGAGAAAAATTCAAATACTCCTAACAATTCAGCCTGTTAAAAAAATTCAATAATCTAACTTAGGCTTATGAAAGGTTGGTTATTGGTATAAAGAACCATACTATTTGTTTGTATTGTATGAAACATTTGAAAAGTGGAAGGATCACTAGACTAAAGAGAAAGTTTGTTGGAATCAAAAGTGAATATAGAGCCTTATAAGAAAATTGACAATAATGTGAAATGATATGAAAACTTGAATTTAAGAGTATTAGAATTAGAAAGAAAGAAGGCTAAGACTGAACTACGGAATTGTTAGTAGAAATTCGTTTTACAATGGTTAAGATGATAAAGACAATGTTAATGGTGGTGTTTTTAACCAGGAAAAAGGGATTACTACAACTGATATGAGGAAGAGAAGAAGAGATATGTCCACCGTTTTTGCTCCTCGAATAACTCTTAGAGCTTAACCTCCTATTTGCAGTGCATTATAATATAAAGAATCAACCTAGAATATGGAGATGACAATGGATAAATAGTGGTGTAATGTAGGTGTGTCATTCAATGCTACTCATACTTATTATTATTAGCCTATGATGGATGATATTACCTCTTATGGTCTAGTATGAAAGCTCCTTTAATTGATAAATATATAAGTAATATTTTACACAACTCTATTAATGAAATAGAAAGTTACTTAAGTGAAAAAAGAACGACTTAGACAACTCGTGAGTGTTTAATCATGTGTGATGGTTGGACAAGTAAAATACAGGAGCTCATTATTGACTTTTTGGTTTATTCTACTAATGGGCAATATTTTTGAAGTTTATTAATGCACCTAGCTGAGAGTTATATGATAAATTTGTGAATCCAGTTGTCCCTAAAAATATTGTATAGTTCAGATCGACAATGATGTTGCTTATAAAATAATTAGGAAGACATTACAAAATAGGTGTAATATTTTTTGTTGGACTCATTGTGCTGCATATTGAATGGAACTAATTCTGATGGTAGATACTTTTCTTTAATTGATAAAAATGTGCAAAAAGTTAGAAAAATGGCTAAGTTTTTTTATAATTATGCATAGGTTTTGAATTTGATGAGAAAAGATTTCACAAATAGTAGGAATTTATATCGTCCTTCCATTATAAGATTTGTAAACAAATTGTTATCATTTTAGTATTTTGTTCAAATGAAGAAGTAGTTGAGACAAATTATGTTTTCAATTGATAAGTGAGTTACGTCTTAGCATGTCAAGTCTAATATTGGAATGAAGATTTCTAATATCATACTTAAAAAACATAAATTTTGATCCCAATATTAAATTTTCATATAAGTTTGTGAGCCTTAAAGTACTTTGTCTGCCTGAAAGTGATGATAAAACAACAATTGGTTACTTTTATGATGCCATAGAGATGGCAAAGAAAGCAATCAAGGCCAAGATAAAAAATAGGGATTGTTTGTGCACACATCATCTTGTGGTCATTAATGAAAGATGAAAAGACTATTTTACTCTTTGTTGTTTACAACTAGGGCATTTTTAAAATCGAAATATCGTTTTTAGACCAGGTTTTACAAAGAAATATAAAGTTAATAGGGAAATATTATTAACTATCACAATAATATTTTGCACATGAGGTAAGGCAAGATATCATTAACTCATAAATAGAGGTATAAAAAGATGCGTGCGACAATTTTGGGATGCCCATTGCAATACTTCAGAGAGACAAATTTAATCCATGTATATATTTCTTTTTTTTGTTAACCTTTTAAAATTAATCTTCACTTTATTTTATTTATAAGACTACATTTTTTATCTTATAATTACTTGATGAGATCAATTTGGAAGTGGTGTTCTATAACTACAAAAGTTTACAATTCGAATTCTTAGTTAATGTGTAAGTGCAATTAAGTGTAAAAGAAGTTGGAGTACATTTGAATTCATTCATTCCAAAGAAAAAAGTGGAGTACAAAAGATTAAATGATTTGATATTTATTCGATACAATTTGAAGTTTTAAGAAAGGTATGTTAATATTATCATTATTAAGTTGAATATAATTTGTTTATGTACTACGACTCTTAGTAGAATAAGTAGTTTTATAAATTCAATTTCCTTAATCATATTAATCTTTTAGTAGATTGAGTTTCTAAGAAACTAAGTTTTATAAATGAAAGTGACTTAGGAAGATAATCTTATAAGGGAAAGTATTGACATATCATTTAATGCAATGGATTTGAAATGATGGTTATAATAAGACTCCTATCAATGATGAGGACTTCTTATCAAATGGCAATTGTAGTCAATGTGGTTTGAGCGAATATGTCGTTGAATAAATTTTCAAGCTTTTCATTTGTTTCTCTTATCTTAATTTCACTTATATCTGAAGTATATGACAAATTTTATATCTGCAATATAAATATCGATATTTTAACTATAACAACCTGTTTGGTTCAATGAATGGAATAGATAAAGAATATAATAGTTATTCTTAGAAATAGAAAAGATAAGGAATAGAATACAATAGGTATTGTTTTGTTTGATTCAAGGAATGAAATAGATAGAGAATTTATATATTAATATTGGTTTGAAAATATAAATTTAGAATGACAAAGGAATAATTAATAAAAAGACCAAACTATTATTATTATTATTGTTATTGTTATTGTAATAATAATAATAATAATAATAATAATAATAATAATAATAATAATAATAATAATGATATCATTATTATTATTATTATTGTTGTTGTTGTTGTTGTTGTTGTTGTTGTTGTTGTTGTTGTTATTATACAAAACTAATTTTCAATAGAGAGTGAATCTGGAGAAGAGAAGAAGTTTCAGGAGGGAGGCTCAAAGAAATGGAAGACGTTGAAGGAAAAAGTTATCTTGGATAGGAATAGTTATTCTCGAAATAGATAAAGATAGATAGGGATCGGTATTATCTAGTCCTCAAAGTTACAGAATAGATATTCTTGATGATTAGTTATCATGTGCTTGTTTATAACCAAACACAGGTTTAAGAAATGGCATAGGAATATGCTAGGAAGAGAATAGCCATTCCATTGAACCAAATAGGCCATTAAGTGTTTTAATTTCGGGTTTCATTTATACTGTATTGTGTTTCTTAACATGAACTTTTGTTATTATGCTTATAGACATATATTGTTCTTATTACGATGCTTTGATGAAATTATAACATTTTAAATACTTTGTATTATTTTTAATTTTATATCTATATAAAAGTTAAATGATATTTTCTTATATTAATCGTGGTTATTATTTATATGACAAGTATATGAAAAGTGATATTCATAGGAATAAAAAGATGGTTGTAATATTAAATTTAATATATTATGATTTTTAGGAAATAATTAAAATAAAGTTAAAAACTATATAGCATAATATATTGTAGAACTATTTTTAATTTTATAAAATTTATAAGCTATTTTTATAATTTTAAAAAGCTATTCAAACGATACTCAATATTGACCAATATTACTATCTTATTATACAACAACATCAACAACCACCTATTAAAAGCCTACTGAATGCAGGGTCTAGGGAGGTCCAGAAGTACTCAATCTTACTTCCGAACCGGTAGAGAGGTTATTTCTGATAAATCATTGATATCTTATTATACTAAAACAAAATTTAGTTTTAGGTCTAGTATGTTATTTGTAATATTACTGTAACTATTTCCTTCTCACGAAAAGAGTAGTTTTGTTCAGTATCATTCAATTTTCTACTCTTAAAGGTTACAAAATGTCCCCCTCCTAAATTAATATACCATTTATAGCTTTGTTTGAGACATCAATGTGAAATTCAAAAAGTAATTTAAAGTTCGACAATCTTAAAATAGGTTCCAAACTAATTGACTACTTAACTTTTTAAAGGTATCATCATAATGGTCTAACCAACACCATTTTATCACTTTTTTAGAAAATCTAGGAGAGTGTAACCTTCTAAGGTTAGCTTTAAATGAATTTAGTAATAGTTCACAAGTTCAAAAAATGACCATAATTCTAACACCTTTTATAGGGCTAACCACTCAATAATGACATGCGCTTTATTCGAATCCATTCAAACATAGTTTTTACTTAATAAGTGTCCCAGAAATTTGATATCCAACCTTACGAGTTCACACTTTCCATCTTGATATACAATTGATCATCCTTTATTTATTCCAACACTTATTTCAAATGAACCAGATGCTCTTACAAGGATTTGCTATACACCATAATGTTGTTAAGATACACATTCACAACTCATCCAATAATCATATAACACATTATTTATTAAGTTATAAAACTTAACTAAGGTAACAAAAATGAATACACAAAAATTTATAATCACCATATCTGGTTACACATACAATTTTTGGCCCATTCTTGTTCTTAATTTGAACTTATCAATATCTTAGGTAAAGATCCAACTTTGTGATGGTAGAAGCCCTACTCAACATGTCCATCAAATCTTGTACCAAAAAATATGATATTTATTCTTGATGGTTACTTTGTTTAATGCCTAATAATCAACATATATACGTAAGGTTTTGTTTGCCTTCTTTTATAATAGGATATGAATTTCATAAGGAGTCGGGTTACACGTACCTTGTTTCTAATAATTCACCCAATTATTTTTGTAATTATGTCAACTTAGTTGGGGACATATGATATGGGGCATATATAGAAAGAGTAGCATTAGGTTCCAAATCGATCTTGTGATAAATTGCTATTCTTAAAGGCAACTCTTTTAGGCATTTTAGTTGGCATTGCATTTTGATAAGACTCCAATAATAGGGCAATTGCATGTGGAACTTCCATCACAGTATTTTCCTTCACCCCAACAATGGTAGCAGAGTAATTGTGCCCTCCATATTTTATTTTCTGTGACCATTATCGAGATGACAAGAGATTTGCTGTTTCTCCCTTTTCTTCAAGGAGTACTACATTTTAAAAAAATATGGAGTTTCTTTGTCTATGGATATTGTTCCTCCTAGATGTGGATATACCATTATTTTGTGTTATCGTAAGAATTTGAGACCAAAGATTACATTGAAGTTATCCAACAATATAACTAATAAATGAATATTTGACTATATTTTTACCCCCATATTTGATGTATTTTACTTGATATTTTATACTTTTATCGTATATTTAGTACTTAATTTGCTCCAAGTGTATTTATAGGTGATAATTGCCTTCATGGACTTAAAGGAAAGGAATTTGGAAGAAAACACAACGTAAAATGAAGAATTGACAAATAGGAAGGAATGCACACTTGTGTATATTGATTGTGCATTATCCCGTGGCTATGCACTTTCGCGTTACTCAATAAATTCCAATTATGCACAGTTTGATGCATGACCGTGTAAGAGACCAATATAATTTCATATAAAAGCGACATTTCAGAGACAATTAGAGAAGGAGTAGACTTTTAGAGTCGATTCCAAATGTGGAGTTCATCTAGAAAGGATGATTTTGTTTTAGAGAAATGGAAAAATACAAAGATATCATCGATAAATCTATCAGAATACAAGATCATACCTCTACATCACAATAATACTCGATAGAAGACAATTAAGGAGATTTAAAATTATGAACTTGTTGTTTTCTATTTTTTTCTTTCATTATATGTTTGATTTCATGTTTTGATTATATGTAACTAAACGTCCAATTAGTATTTAGGTTAGATGAACACTATCTTGATACCTGAACATATGTTGATTTTCTATTAATGCAATTGATTTATTGATTTGATGCGTTCCAATTATTTGTTTTATTTCTGTTCTAGTGTTTTAAAATATTAGACCGTAATATGACTTCATACGTTGCAATTGAGAAATCATAGGTTTGAATAGGTCCATGGTAATTGGAAAGAGTTGATTGCAACCTTAGAGATATGATGACATAAATCTTCTAGATTAGGGTCAAACCTAATAGAGAGGTATATAAAACGGTATCACAATCCTATCAGATTTAACCTGAGTAATTCAGTTGGAAACCTTATGATTAGTTATTAGTAGACTCAAGGTCAATTACTAGCATAACATAGGAGTCTCCACAATTCAATAAATTATCAAAACAATTGCATGATAGAAGGACATTCTGTTAAAGGTTTAGGGGGATTCGAAAGCTAGATACTAATTACTCGATATCGATAATTTCCTAATGGTTCCTGAATTCTCTGTTCAATTTCGTTACTTATTTTCTTTTACTTGCTTAGTTTTAGTTTCTTTTATTTAAAAATCTAAAATTGATCTTTAGGTTAGATAATAGGGGAAGGGTAATTATTAGTATTTATTATCTTCGTGAGACCGACCTGTCCTTGCTAATACTAGCTACAACTACTCCGTGTTTTTTTAGTTTATTACATAATTAACTAACTCGCAAAATAGGTCAACCAATAAGCATCATATTGGTTTTTTAAACCCGAACTTTAACATTTATATGCACTTTGTAACCTATTCTAACAACATAAGCTAACTTTTACATTTGATCTTTTTCAACCAATTGATGCTTTTGCTGACTTTTAAACCGAACTTAGATACTATTTATCCATAATAAAGGTGTGCATAACACTTGTAATCATTATCAATGTAATTTCTGCACCATTTATCTAGATTATTCGTACAACAATAAAGTATGAGCAACAATTACCACACTTAACAATGTTTTCAATAGTTAGAGTGGATACTAATGTTGCTACTTCACCCACCATTTCTTTTTCTACATCTACTATATCATTTAACTCTTCTAATTTTGGGCATTCCTAAGCAAAGTAAGGTGCACTGCAAATGAAACAACCAGTGCATTTGTTGTTATCATCCATTTCCATTCACTCCGCCTCTTTCTTTGTCAATATGCAAATGTTTCCCCTCAAATTTTGGTTTGACATTCTTATTCTTTTTTGTAATCCTTATACTTGGACTGATTAAAGGTCCATATTACCTCTTTATTTTTGTTAGTCATAAATCCACCAACCAATCAACTGAAACAGTCACACTTGGTAGATCTTGAACACTTTAACAATGTAACTCAATCTTTGCCTAAGTTTGCAATCTAAATAGAAAAATAAAATGTTTTGTTTCTCTTTTGACATATATCAATTGCACAGAAGGAATTGCTCATTCAATTCATAAAATCAGTACTTCCTATATATTAATATGTTGCCTTCCTTGTATTCAAGTCATTGTCACTTCGGGCTCTCCACCACAATTTGGCATTTCCCACTAAATACATACTAGTTGCATGACCTTGTCTATTTTGAAAACTTCAACAACATTATAATAAGGGCGCATATAGTAGAGAAAGTTTTCAATACCTTAGCCTCAGAAGCACTATTAAAATGGTTTAAAAATAAGACCTTCAATTTAGACCAATTTGTGCCACTCCCTAAAGTATTATTAATTCTTAGTAGAGTTAGGGCATCTTCTAACACCCTGATAAGGATCTGAAATCAAGAAAAAAATAGGAACACAAAAACCAAACAATAAAGGAAAAATCAAGGTTTACTAGAAAATGAAATTAGTAACATTAAATTCCATTAAAAGCAAGAACATTGACACAATGCCAATTAAAGAGGACACTACTCTCCTATTCCTGATAAGGACCACCAAAATTTTGATTTAACCAATTCTGTTTTCCCTCCCATATTTTAAGGATTCCCTTACACACATAATAAGTAACTAATAATAATAAGTTGACACTTGGACAAGGCCTATTTCTTGACACCCCTTTTAGAATACGTCTTATAAATTGGACGTCTCTCAACCCTCCCCCCCCACCCCCCCCCCCTTTTTGAAGACACCTTGTCCTCAAGGTGGAAATCTGGAAATTGGACTTTGATAGCTTCAGCTAGCTCCCAGGTAGCCTCAAAATCTGGCAACTCCTTCCACTTGATCAAAACTTCAAATCCCTTAACAAATTTTTGCATTTGTAGCACTTTCTCTAGCTCTACCATCCATTCTAGATCTTGTCCCAACTTTAATGGCAAGGGTTACACTTGTTGATGTCCACTTATAACTTTTTCAGCTGGGAAACATGAAACATCAAGTTGATGTTTAAAGATGAAGGAAGTTCTAATTTGTAGACCACTGACCCCACTCTCTTCAGTATTTTAAAGGGTCCAAAATACTTAGGAGCTTTTCATTCAACTTTCAAGATAAGGAGTGCATTCTATATGGTCTCATCTTCAAATAAACCATCTCACCAACTTCAAAATTCATTTCCCTCCGATGCTTATTCGTCGTGAACTTCATTTTGGACTGTGCATAAGCTAAATATTGCTTAAGCTCTACCAAAATATTGTCTTTTTCTTGCAACATCAGATCCAAATCAACAACTTTAGTAGTTTGGCTACTTACCCTCAACAATGGTGGAGGGTCCCATTTATACACAAATTTTAAAGGGGTTATGTTGGTTGAGCTATAATGGGTTATATTGTACTAATACTCAGCCAAAGCTAGCTAAGTAACCCATTTGCATGGCTTTCCACCAGTAAAACATTTGAGAAAGTTTCTACATAGCGATTAAAAAGCTCAGTCTACCCATCTATTTGAGGGTGATAAGCAGTATTTCATTGTAGTTGAGTACCCTGCAATTTGATAAACCATTCCCAAAATAAGCTTAGAAAAATCTTATCTCTATCTGAAACTATAGATCTCGATACCCCATACAACCTTACCATTTATTTAACAAAGACTCTAGCTATTATTTTGGCATTGAAAGGGTGTCTTAGTGGGATGAAGTGTGCATATTTGCTTAAGCGATTGACCACCACTAGGATAGTATCATATCCTTCAGACTTTGGTAATCCCTCTATGAAATCTAGAGAGATATCTTCCCAAACTCTTTATGGTATAGGAAGAGTTGAAGTAACCTCGCGGGTACCATTGCTTAATGCTTGTTCTGTTGGTAGGTTTGACATTCCTCAACATATCTTTTTACTGCTTGTTTCATACCCTCCTAATACACATCACCCTTCAGTCTTTTATAGATTCCTAAAGGATCAAAATTTCCACCAAAGACTCTATAGTGATACTCTTTTAATAAAACTGAAATAAGGGTCGAGTCTTTGGGAATAACAACTCTCCCTTTATATAATAAACAATCATAATTCAATAAATACTTGGGCCAAACATTAGTCCCTTCTTCAAGCTCTTTTTTAATGCGACAAAGCTTATTATTTTTGTCAACTTCTTCTCTAATTTTTTCTTCTTCCAATACTTTAGGCACAGTTAAGGTGAAAATTGCGTGTTTCCAATGGTGATATTCATGACAATGCATAAATTGTACTATTCTTCTTTCACGGCTTATAATTTATCTCAAAATTATAACCAAGAAGCTTGAAAACCCATCTCTGGTGTTCTGGTTATATTGGTTGTTGTTCCAAAAAAAACTTCAAGATTTTTTGATATGTTAGAATGATAAAATACCTGCCCAATAGATAATGTTGCCACTTTTGTACTGTTAAAACCACGACCATTAATTCTTTCATAAACATATTTGAATCTATTTCTGGAAGACAAAACTTGACTAAAGTATGTTATAGGCCGCCCTTTCTACATTAATATAGCCCTTATTTTATTCCACGATGCACCAGTCTCCAACAAGAAGGTTTGAGTGAAATCTAGTAGTGCTAGAATAGGTATGGAAGTCATGGTTTGTTTTAGCTTTTAAAAAGCTTCTTCACCCTCATCATTCCATTTAAATGCGTCTTCCTTCAACTATTTAGTCAAAGGCCAAGTTAATGCTCCATAACCAGCCACAACTCACCTATAATAACCCGTAAGCCCAAGGAATCCCCGTAATTGTCAAAGATTAGTAGGAATGGGCATTCTAATATCACTTTAATCTTCTCCTTGTCAACTTCAACTCCATCCGCTAAAATCCATTGCCTTAGATATTCTATCCTCCCTTGCCTAAAACTGCATTTCTTACTATTTAAATGCAACTAGTTATCATCTAATGTAGTGAAAACAATCCTTGAATGCTCTACATGCATCTCCATATCTCGACTATAAACTAATATATCATTAAAAAAACACCAATACAAATTTTCTTAAATATGGTCGAAATACCTTATTCATGAGATGTTGGAAGGTCGTAAGCATATTCTTCAAGCCAAACAGCATGACAAAGAACTCATAGTGATCCTTATGAGTTATAAATGCTAATTTTGGAATATATTCTACTCTCACTCAGATCTGATGGTATCCCGACTTCAAATCAAGCTTTGTAAACACTGTTGTAGCACACAATTCATCCAATAGTTCATCCATTGTTGAAATAAGGAAACTAAGGAAACTATTAGGTACAGTCACTTGATTCAAAGCTTTATAGTCTACACAAAATTGCCAGCTTTCTTTCCAATAATACCAGGCTGGAAAATGGCCTAGAGGAAGGGCAAATCACCCCTGCAACACATATCTCACATACTAACTTCTAAATTCCATTTTTTGAAAATATGGGTAATGGTACAACTTTACATTCACTATTGCTGTCCCAGGTTCTAAGCAAATTGAGCGATCAGTAGACGGGTGGGGGTAGTTCTGACATGGAAGAAAACACTCCTGGAATTTTTGTTATGAGTGTTTTGACCAAATTTGGAATCTCAATTGTTACTTCTAGTCTTCTCCAGTGCTGATATGAAATAACTCTACTAATAAAGCTTCCCCGTGTTGTTAAATTAATCTGGTCATAGAATAAAGAGACACCCTACCTTTGCTCAATTTGGGATCATCTTTCATAGTAACAACTTGCCACTAACCTTAAACCACATCCATAAGTTCTTACAATCAACCTCTATAATTTCTAAGGTACTCATCTACTGCATGCCTAAAACAAGGTTAGTGTTGGTCAAATTAAATGGAGAAAAATAATCCAAAATTTACAGCCCTTACACCTCCAATCGTACATCTCTACAAATTCCTTTTCCCTTTACTACATAACCATCTCCCACCAATAACCCATAATTAATAGTTGAAGTATTGGGCACCTAAGCTGCTCTACAATTTCAGTTGAGATGAAATTGTGAGTAGCCCTATAATTGATCAATATAATAACACTTCTCGGTCTTAAGTTCCCTTTAACTCGAATTGTATCTAATGATGTCAAGCCCAACATTGAGTTCAGGGTGAGCTCTACCATCTCAGCTACTTGTATCTCCGACATCTCTTACATCTTTCCCTTATCATCCCTATCATAATCTTCACCTAAATTTGTCCACTCCTTATGTTCTTTCTCTTCTTCATTAATCAACAAAATGTGAAATTATTTTTTGCAAATGTGGCCAGGACTGTACCTCTCATTACATGAGTAACAAAACCCTTTAACTCTCCTAGCTTGGATTTCTACATCAGTCAGCTGGAGTTTCGTTTTCGAGCCATCATTCATCAACACCATTGATTGTGTCTCCCAATTTGCGGGTCGTGACAGGACTTGGTCTCTAACCAGCCTCATTCCTCTTTCAAAATTAATTATGTATTCATTTTTTTAAAACAAGTTGAGTGTAACTTACCCTAGAACCAAATTGATTTGCAGGCCTATTTTGAGTTGTTATGCTTGGGGTCTTACAACCTAAATTTTCTCATCAATCAGTTGGGTTTTTTCCATCATCTTTATCAAACCATTAGGCTTTGAAACCCTCATCTCAGCCTATATGTTTGATTTTAGGTCCTTAAAAAATGTGCTTTCCAGCATTTCTTCGGAAAGACCCGTAACCACCACTGAAAGAGCCTCAACTTGATCCTCAAGAACCTTTCACATATACTCCCAGCTTGGAAGTCTCCAAATCGGCGTAAAATTTGTTGCTTTACGTCTATCCAACTTCTGAAAGGTGTTCGTGCATCCATCTATCTAAACCACGCTAATGTTTCTTCTTCCAAGCTTATCGTGACTTCAGTCAACTTCTCCCCTTCCAACATCTTTTTAATCTCAAAGAAACACTCCACTCTATAAATCCAACCTTTAGGATTCTCTCCACTGAAAATGGGAAAATCTAAGTGACGACCACATCGCCAACTTTTTGTTATTTAAGCTGAATTATTGCCCTTCCTGAATAACAGTGGCTATCGTGAATCGTATTCCACTGTTACTCAGCCAACTGTTACTCAGCCCACTGTTTTCTATCGTCATTGAGTCACGTTCATCTAACACCTCTTTTCCTTTTCTCATCGTCTTCGTGCAACTATAACGGTCCTCTACGTTTTACCTAATGAGGCCACCATTTGTGCTAAGCTTTGGGTGAGGTGATCAATTTTTGTATTATTCCTCTCAATGTTTCAATATACTCGTGCCATATTTGTCTCAATCCTAGATAATCTATTAATCCCACTTCTTAATTCCTCAATTTCTTTCTCTAAAAACTCAATCTTTCCTTCCATGCTCTTGGGTGCCATGGATCACGGATTTGATACCAATTTGATAAGGACCTAGAATTAAGCAAAAGTAGGAACACGAAAACTAAACAATAAAGGAAAAATTAAGGTTTATTGAAAAATGAAATTAGTAACAGTAAATTCCAATAAAAGAAAGAAAATGACAAATTCCCAATTAGAGAGGACACTATGCTCCTGTTGTCGACAAGGACCGCTAAAATTCTATTCTAACTGATTCTGTTGTTTCTCCTCCTGTAGTTTAAGGATTTCCTCACTCACACAATAAGCAACTAATAATAAGTTGACACTGGATGTCATCTTCTCCTCCTAGAGGATATGTCGAAGATCGAGATCCCTCGCCTTATTATATAATTTCCATATTTTCCCATTTATATATAAAAAAAGTTGACATTTGGACAAGGCATATTTCTTAGCACCCCTCCTAGAATTAGTATAAATTGGAGGCCTATCACACCCTAACACACCTATTTGCCTCACCCGAAATGCCATCTAATTGCCACTGAATTATTGCAAAGGATTCTCCAATCTGATCCAAATATGGAGCAACCAACGTCGTTTTTATCTTTTGAAATAAGGCTCAAGCCATGCTCTAGGTTAGCAAGCCTTTCTCGAATAGCTTCTATGTTTTGCCCACGCACCGTTTGCATAACAAATGATTTCTAACCTTGCTTTTATACCAGTTCTTATAAGGTTTAAGTTAAGGCTAAGCAATGCACCAAACATTTATTGTAATGATTGTTGATTTATCAAACACTCGTGTGTGGTTCTTTACTTAAAAATTTTGAGGACAAAACTGTGAATAAGCCCATAGATAAAAAAAAGTAGCTCTTTCATTCGTATAGAAGATTGATACAATAAGTGCGAGGATTTGGGGAAGTTCTGATTTGGCTAAGTTCTCTATATAGGAAGAACGGAAATGTTAAGGGGCCGACTCTGTTATTGTACTCGGAAGTTGGCTGTATGCCTTAAATTGAACGGGAGGGAGATGCATCAAAGAAAAAAAAAAAAAAGCTGGGCAACTT
>JAOTIZ010000006.1:33827365-33837630 GCA_027123425.1 Erythroxylum panamense | reverse complement strand
CTCTTCTTCCCTACTCTTTACATTTAAATTTGTTTAAATTGTTTTTGTGTGAATTAACTTCTGATTTTATTGTAGAAAATTACAAAAAGCTTAAAGATCTATTCAACCCTCCTTCTAGATCGCTTACAAGTTTAAGAGGTAATTAGATCTTTTTATGCACTGGAGCTTGTCATACAGGTTATTGTTCAGCTGGGGAGAAATATCCAATTCTTTCAATGCACTAAACTACCTTCCTTCTCATGGTAGTTCAAGGGCGCAACAAGATTTTCATTTACAATTCAGTTCCATTGTCTTCAAGGAAGGTGAGGCAACAGAGGGAGAGCCATTTCCTACGGATGATATAGCTTGCAAGGTATGCGAGTGAAGGTATCCATGATAGTGGACAAGGAAAATAGCAGAACTTTCTTACATCCTCATTTTTTAGTTTTGGTGATTGCGGCTTTGGTATTTTGAGTTTGGATTATGTTTGTTGGTCTTTTTGTGTTGATGGCTTGTTATTGGTGCACTTGGGTTCTTGGGTAGTAAAAGTTAGCTTTCTACAGCTTCTTGGTAGGAAGTTTGTGGAGGAGAGTAGTTGGTAGTGTTGTTACGAGGTTTGAGCTAGGTTCCTTATGAATTTGTCCTAACTTGTTCCTTTGGTAGGTAAGGGATTTTTGTTTAGCAAATCTCAAATCTCTTGTTATGTACATAACCTTTTCTTATTTTTTATAAAATTTTACTGAATTACCAAAAAAAAGATTAATTAGACAAATGTATTACACGTCTTAAGACATACAGTGAGTTTAAAAGTTGACATCGAATATGATGATGGAGCAAATTCCAGTAGCAATGTTTATATTGTTGCCCTCACCTTTCTCCACCAAAATTGCTCCAAATTTTCTCTATATTTTGGTTTTAACCCTAGCTAAAGTTCTACGTGAAATCCACACATAAATCCTTCACCAAATTGCCAAGAAAACTAGTTGCTTATGATCTTCATATTGCTGTTCGAAAATCAACTTCCTTTCACCATAAGTTTGGGTTTATTTTGCTTGCATGAAGACTTGGTTTAATCTAAAGTTTTGTGTTGAATTGGAAGAATAATAGGTAAGTAACAATTTGAGTTTTATGTCATGTCAAATGATATAAGAATGATGTTTGAATTGGAATAAAATGCAAGTGATATTGATGAAGATATGTGCTGGAAATTTTTGCATGAACTTGGAAATGTTTCTATTTTATTTTTTGTGTATGAAAAATGTAGGATATAGATTGATTCATGGATGAATTAGGTTTGGATTTGAAGTATAATGTAGTTGGATTTATGCCAAAGAAAGATGTTAATTTGATTTTTTTAATTGGGAAAGAACTAGGACTATATGCATAATAATGTAAAAGTTTCTGGTTTAATAATTTGTGAGCTGTTAATTGAATAATTTTGAACTAGAATAAGAGATGTTATTAATGAGGAATTGGAGTATGATTCAAGCCTAATAGAGGTATAATTGATGAACTATAAAGAGGTTGTTTAACTTTGGTATAAAGTGTAAAAAAATCTGGAAAAAAATGAAAGAAGAATTGTTGGAATATGCTAGCTGTAGTGTTTTCACTAAACATAAATCAGTATTTTGGCAATCTGTAGATATCCAAATGGGATGATTTTAAGTTTAGATTAAATTAGAGACATATTTCTATATTTTACATGAAGGAATGTAATTTTGGTTCTGTCTTTAAGAGTTTTTTAATTTAGCTTGAAGTTTAATACTGGTTACTATCACTGTTTGAGAACAGTTTGCATAATTTTGAATATAACTTGTAGAATACTGAATCAAATTGTATGAATTTTAGTTCATTAGAAACTTAAGACTTATGGGAACATTTTTTAGAAAAATTTAGTGCCTAATTATTTCATTTTCCTTGTCAAAATGGCCATAAAAAACTGACCCAAAACTCGACTTGAGAAAATCTGGGAAACTAATTAAGGAAATGGATGGGAACTTTTGGATAACCCATCCTATGATTGTGGAAAGCCATATACAATTGTAGAGATTGCTTGGCATTAAAGAAAATGTTCTTTTGTGTGATTCTTGAACCAATTAAGGATAATGTACTAAACTATGATGCATTTAGACTTGATTAGGGTTTAAAATGAACCTAATTTGATGTGAAAATTTTGGTTAAATGTTTGATAAGTTTTGATTGATAATTAATGTCATAACTTAACGGAAAGATGGCTTGATATCAATGTATCTAATTTTGGAATGAAGAAGTGTTAAAGGAATGAAGATGTTCTTGTAAATGCAAATGTATTCCAAAGGTTATAAATAATGCATTAGGAAGGAATGAATGAGAATTGGGAATTTTGTGAATGCTTAAGACGCTAGAAGGGTTTATTGAATTTATGGTTAATGAATTGAGCATGATCGAGTGTATTTAAGGTATTAACCTAAGTGTTAACAAGACATATTTAAGTGATAATGTTTAAACAATTATGAATTGTGATTAAGGAAACATACCCTGGATAGTCATTGAGCATGCATTGCACATGGCACGTATATATATATGTGCATAGATGAATATGTATTTGATTGATCAAGTTAGTAATGTTTACAATGTGTGCGTATTTAGATGCTCAAGACATTTGCCATCATTCCAACATTGTCGGATCATCCAGGGAATATCATATATGGGAGCTACTGTGAGTCAACGTAGATGATCTTCCTAGGATTGATTTATTCTGTTTAACTTCCAATTATTAAACTGTTTGTGATTTGTATGTGAATTCTAAACTTTAATGGTCCTAGGAGTTAGATATTCGGGAATGTATTGGAAGTGTTCTGTTTGCATTTAAAATTGGAATGATATCTGTTTGCATCTGAATTCTGAATGATTTTAAAATACTCAACAAAAGTTGAATGTCGGACTGAGGTCCGATGAATATGAGATTCTGTCTATGCATCATAAGTGAATTCTATTCATGACATATTCTGTTATTTGATGTATTTCATAAACTGCATGTTCATATAAAGGTGTTTTGATCATAGTAGTCAGCCTAAAAGAGCTTTAAGCTCAGAATTCTGCACGTAGAGCTTTACTCTATGATTTTTGTATCTGACTGAACCCAATGGGCCAGTATCTATTTCTATATCTGAAAGGCACTTGGTCACAACAAATAATAACGAATATGGAGTCTTATATGCATCTGCATTTGTATATTTATGATTATGAAATATATGATTATGAAACCTTTTCTGAAATTGTGATTATAAAATGATATGCCATGATAATGTGATTGCTTGGGTTATACATATTCTGAAAGAATATATGTGAAATGTTTTACATTCATTATTTCTTATTGAGATGGAAAATGTTTGTGAAATTGTTTGGTTGGGTGATATTTGTGTATTTGACTTGAGTAAGATCATCAATGATGGTTCACTCATTGAGTTCGCAAAACTCATTAGAAATTGCAACGTAACTTTTCAGGTTTAGATGAGTTATCCAATTAGACCAATTGGAATTAAGCCACTACAAATGAGTATGAGTTAGGGTCGGGATCAGTTAGCACTTGCTTATGTCTTCAGTTAACTTGTATTAAGCATTGCATTACGCAACTGTTGTATTATGTACACATGAATTCTGAAATGTAATGACTTTTCTGATTGAATATGTTTGTATTGAAATGGGCCCAGATGAAATATGAATTGCCTAAGATATTTCTGATGCGCGAAAAGTTTGTAATGTGTTATTTCGATAGTTTTAACGTATGATCCCCGTAGAGTATATTCTCGAATATTATTGTTACGTTCGGGAATATGCCCTATGAGAGTGTTGTGTTACTAAAGGTCTGCATGACATAAAGAAGCCAGCAATATAAGGCCAAGAAGGAAAGACTGTAACCATTAGGTAGTCGAACTAGTGCTACTAAAGGTCTGCATGACATAAAGAAGCCAGCAGTATAAGGCCTAGAAGGAAAGACTATGGCCATCAGGTAACTTTTTGGCTTATTAATTTATGAATCTAATTTGTGATAGTCACATTAAGTATTTGGTGGTTATATAGTGGAGCATCTTATCAAGGTGCTTCCACGATGTAGGGGTCCATATCCAGGATAGAGCAAAATAAAGGGAAGGAAAAACTGATGGTTCATAGCAATGAATAATTAGAAGTAGTATCTATAAGGAATGTATCTACTGAACCTTGTTGTAAGGTTCATTTGGGTTTTACATGACACATTTTATATGTGATCTTTTGATCAATTTTGGACAAAAGGGTTAATGTTTTATAATTAATTCTTCTGTTGTACAATTGTTGTTTGATGCAAAACATAATGGTACAACTTTCTTGTCATATGGTTTGTATAGAATGTGTCTTACCCTGAATTAGATATATACTTCTTTGTATCTTGCTAAACAAGTTAAGAAATGAAGAACCTTGATGAATGAGAAGACATACATAGTGTGGCATAAAAGTTTAAACCACATTTCTAGAGTTAGGGTTGAAAGATTGATACAGGAAAGCATTTCTCAATTGTAGATTATGATGATTTAGGAACATGTGCTGACTGTTGCAGGGGTAAGTTAACTAATAAGGATATTAAGGTCAACTCATGCTTTTGACTTATTAAATCTGATACATAAAGATATTAGTAAACCTTATATAGTTACATTGTGCAATTATAAATGTATTCTGACATTTGTTGATGATTATTCTCATTACATTTATGTATTCTTACTTAAATACTGAAGGTTGAGAACCAATTGGGAAAATTCATTAAGATAGTCAAATTTGATCGTGGAGGAAAATATCATGGCAAACATGGTGTTTCAAGACTTTAAAAGGTATGTTTACAATATATTTGGAATCAGTTGGAATAGTGACTTAATTCACTATGCCGAGTAGTTATGAGCAAAATAGTGTGTTGCTGAAAGGCATAATTATATCCTAAAGGACTTACAGAAGTCGATGCAGAACAAGGCTATTCTACCTAATTATCTAGAAGTTTGGAAACCCAGCCTTGTACACATTCGTGTATGGGGCTGCCCTGCTAAAGTAGTATAATCCTTATAAAGAAAAATTGTATGCTTGTTCTGCTCATTACTATTGAGTAAGATATCTTGACCATTTTAAGGCTACAACTTTTACTGTATAGAAAGTGGGACCAGAATAATGGAATCATAAACATCTAAGTTTCTGGAATATAATGTCTATGATGAAGGTGGGCTCTTTGACCCTTCTAATGATAGCAGGGCAAATACTACAATTATCATGTACCTGCTACTTATACAGTTAGATCTGATGGATCTAGGTCTCTATACCATGCCTATATAGGAATAAGAATCCATACCTATACACACAGTGGTTCTTGGGTTCAAGATCTAATACAATTACGTAAATCTACCAGAGTGAGACGACCTACTATCCTATCTGATTAAACAGTCTATCAAGTGTACAGGACTATGATATTAGATATGTTTTGAATCTAGTTAGTTTTACTGAAGTTGTTTATGGACCCAATGCAGATGTGTGGTGGGATGTAATGAACGAAGAGATGCAATCTATGAAGCATAATAAGGTTTGGGAGTTAGTTGATTTACAACGAAACTGCAAGCTCGTCAGTTGTAAATGAAGATTAGACCTAAAAGATTTCGGGATAAAGTTTAGTGATTTATGGGCACGCTCAGTTGCCTAATGGTTTACTCAGGGAGAAAGGTTGACTTTATATTACCTTTTCTCTCATATCCTCGTAAGATACATTTTGAGTGATTAAGGCAATTATAGCTCATGATGATATATAGTTACATCAGATGGCTGTCAAAATTGCTTTCCTGAGTAAAGACCTTTATGAAGAGGTATATATGGTACAACCTGAAGGATTTCAAGATCCAAATGGAACTGACATGGTTTGCGTGTTTTGCAGATCAATATATGGTTTACATCAAACCTTCCAACCTCTTTTGACTTTTTGGAAAATAAAGTTAAAGGATGCTTGTACTATGAGATCAAGGGGGGCAAAATTATCTTCATATTACTGCATCTAGATGATGTATTGCTCACATCAAATTACTTGACCCTTTTTTATAAGGTTAAGCAACTTTTGGCCAATAACTATGACATGAAGAACCTTGGCGTAACATCTTTTGTCATAAGTATTCAAATTCACCGAGATAGATCTCAACACTCATCAGACCTCTCATAGAGTGCATAAATTAAGTATGTGTTACAAAGGTTTAATACGGTTAACAGTAAACCTGTCATAGCACCTATCTCTCATAGTGAGAGATAATCTTTGGCACAGTATCCAAAGAATCAAGTAAAAAGAGAGGTTATGAGGAATGTTCCATATTCTAGTACGATTGATAGCCTAATGTATGCTTAGCTATGTACTAGGCGGGACATTGCATTGACTTTTTGGTCAATATTTGGTTAATCCAGGCGTAGACCATTGGAATGCAGTCTAGCGAGTGATGAGATACTTCAAGGAACTAAGGATTATATTTTGACATATAACACAATCAATACACTAAACCTCGTAAGGAATTCAAATTCAGATTTTAGCCATGTGTCCGGATGATCGAGAGTCCACTTAAGGTTACAATTTTAAGTTTGCAGATGGAACAATGTTGTGGAAGTGTGTCAAGTAGATATGAGTAACTTCCTCGACTATGCATGCAGAGTGCATGCTATGGAGCTACTTCATAGACAATTTAGCTCAGAAACTTGATTTCTGAGTTATCTGTAGTTGATTCAGTGGCTAGACCTATTCGGTTGTATTGTGATAATCTTGTTATTGTGTTGTTTAATAACAACTAAGAATATCATAGTGTCTTAGCATTTCAAGGTCAATTATTTGACCATAAAGAAGTTGTTACGAAAAGGTGACATTAAGGATTAAAGCATTTTAAGACTAAGGAAAAGTTAGTCGATCCTTTAATTAAAAGACTTTGCCCACTTGTGTTTATGACACAAGTATACAGTATGGGTGTTTTTATGTCCTTAGACACTGTTAGTTAGAAGATCTTTATGTTTGCTCCATGTACATTTATACGTTTTATATATTATGACGGTATGATGGTTCATTAATAAAGATGATCATCGTTTATCCTCGGTAATACATGTTATCGTATATTTTCATAATACATATAAAAGTCTTAAGATTTGTGTCGATCTTAAGCATTTAAAGGTAATTGGGCATATATATGGATTGACCTTGTACCTATGTCCTATACACGCATACAGTTTTATACGAATATCTATGAAGTTTGACATGACATAGGGGATATAAGCTTTTTAATCCCATAAAGGTTCTCTAATGCAATTTAGCATTCTGTTGGAGAACATAAAAGTTTTCTCTAATGCAGTTTAGCATTTGGTGAGAGAAAATAGGACTTATCTAATGCAGTTTAGCATAAAGTTGGAGAAATCGAGACTTACAAATGAAGATGATATGATTTAGATCATAAAGGTATTATCCTAGTTTTCCATACTCCATTTTCCCATTCATATTAGTGAGGTATTAGGTATACATGATTATATTGGATTTGTGTCGCACATGACATGTTGGGTCTCGATTCACATTAAGCATGTTTAATTTATTTTGAGATTTGGATTGATAATTTCCTTTTTGTTAGAAAAATTTGGGGTTTTTTGTGCATAATTAACGGAAATAAATTGAAGGGTTTTAGTTAAAAATTTGAGTTTTAATGAATTGTTAGAATTAAAAAGAATAAGTTGGTGTAAGGGCAATTTAGGAAGTCCATAAATATTTTTTAGGCTAAAGGCTTGTAAGGAGGGGCATTATAGTCTTTTTAATTGCAATTAAAAGAAGAATGAAAGGGAAGATCCCTTGTTGCCGTGAGTGAAGAGGAAAAAGTCACGAAAATGTTAAGGAAAAGAAGAAAGGACAAATTGCAAGTATGAAGGATCCTAAACTACGTAGTTTTAGCTTAGGTTTTATAAGTTAGAAACAAAGCTCCTTAAGTCTTTTAAGAACAAGGCTTACGACACTTCAAAGAGAAAGAAAGGAGAGTGACCTTCGGTTGAAAGAAGAAGAAGAAGAAGAAGAGGAGGAAAAAAGCTAGGGCTTTGTTGATTCTTGCTTGAGAAAAGAGATTTAAGAAGGATAAGGTTAGAGGAAGGTTTTATCCTCCATTAGAAGCAAGAGGGGATTTTCGTGGGTTTCATCTCTAAGGTAAGAAAATGTGAAATCTTGTGGAATTATAGATGGGTTTTGATGCTAATAGCTTAGTTAAGGTATGGGTACAGTTATATAGATGCAATTCCATGTTTTCTGTTCCTAAGTTTTGTCAATTTTGCTATCTCTTATTCTTATGGGATATTTATGCTTAATGAAGGTGAAGTGAGGCAATTGGAGTTAGAGGAAGGGCCAATTGACCATCCTCAAAGCTAAAGGAACTAAGGTGGGTGATTTCTTAATAATTGAGTTAATAGGCATATTAAAGTTTTTATACTAAATGCTAATTAATGCTTTCCAATGACTTAGAATTTTTGTATGAATTACTCTTTGTGATGTTTTTAACTTGTATGTGATGTTCTTTGATTGTAAATTCATGTTGGAATGATTTGCATAATGGTTTATTAAGTGAAAAGACTAGAATTTGTGATTTCGGAACAAGACTGCCTTTTTGGGCAATTATGTGAAAGTAAATTTGTAAAGGCCAGTTGAGGCTAATGATTTTGAATTGTGTGAATTATGTGAAATGCATGTTTTCTTTGAGTTTGTGGTGGTCCCATAAGAGTCACGTGCACCTGTCTAACCATAGGCTTCTCCCGCCTGCCCGCTAGTGGCATTGGAGTTCCTCACGGACTCCCATAAGTTCACGGCTACACATGACCGTTCCGTGGGAATGTGTGGTATGTTCCATTTCGGATCCACCCGAACCACTTTGTTTGTGATTTTGTGATATGTTAGGTTGTAATAAACTAATGTGATGAATTTTGTGAAAATATTTGATCAATCGGAAATGTTTTGATCAATGTGTTATTGTTTTTGAAAATGAATGAATAAATAATAGTTTTTGCTTATTCTCGATTATTAAGTTATTACCCACGGATCCGTCGAGCTCACCTCCCCATTTTCTCCCTCCACAGGTGACGAGCGAGAAATCGAGCTATTGCATCGGGATTGAGGCATTATTCCGATGCTTTTTGCCTTTGAAGTTCTATTTGAGGAAAACAAAGCTTTAGATTGCATTTTGGAGACTTGAATTGTTTATACTTCGACTTTTACTATTTTGGATGTAATCGGGCTAAAATGTCCTCTAAAGCTTTGTATTAACTTGTTTCCATGTAAATATAAGGGTTTTGAAGTTTAAATGTATCTTATATGTGTTTTCTAAGAATGTATGGTTGTATTGTTATAATTGACAAAAAGAAAGAATGAGAAATGAGTAGAATCCTAAGAGTGTGTTGCTGCCATTGGAATTGATACTTTGGGATAATTGGATTAGATTGTGTTGTGGAAGATTGGAGATTGAGTTTTTATGTACGTAATGGAGTTTGGGTTGTGGCTTAAAGAATTTTTGGCTAGAGCACTTTTAGGGGAGGTGCTGTCCAATTTTTCTTAAAATGGGCATAAACTTGGTTTGGGTTTTAGAACATTTTAGAGCTTGAATTGAATTGGGTTGTCTTCTTGAAGAATGTAGTAATTTCTGAGAGCTTTCAAATGATATAGAATTTGTCATTTTTGGACTTAGGATGAAGAAGATATAAGGTTTGAAAGATGACAGTTACTGTTGATAAGAGTTTTGGTTTGGCAGTTTCTTTAGCAGGGTTTTTCTTCCCCTTAGAGTCTGCTTTGATTTTTGCACTCTTCATAGAAAATGTAGCTTATCCTTCTCCCTTTCTATTGATGTATACTATGCAATTATTGGAGTTAGGAATAAAAAGTTATGGGGGTTAGACCTAGTTCAGTTACTGTTCATTTGGCAAATTTGGGCAGAACCTTTGGAAGGTTTTTCACCCCTTTAGAGCCTGTTTTGGTTTTTGCATCCTTCATGGAAAATGTAGATCATCTTTCTATCTTTCCAATGATGTATAATATGTAATTTTTGGAGTTAGGAGCAAAAAGTTATAAGGTTAGAAAGATTATAGGTAATGTTCATTTGGTCAATTACACTGTTCCATTGGTTTTTGTACAGGCAGTAACTTTGAAAGTGTTTTTACCTCTTTAAATGACTGAATTGATTTTTTCTCCCTTCATGAAGGTTGTAAATCATCTCTTTATCTTTCCAATGAGGTAAAATGTGACATTTTTAGGCTTTTGT
>JAOTIZ010000006.1:33797591-33809034 GCA_027123425.1 Erythroxylum panamense | reverse complement strand
AATGATAGTAAATCAAATTATGAAAAAAAAAACAGAAAACAAAAACTACTTTTTATGGTTTTCATAATTTTTAAAAACTAGAAGAAACCAAAACTAAAAACAGAAACTAAAAATTCAAACAAACAATACTTTTTTCCAAATTTGAAAACAAAAAACAAAAAAAAATAAAAAATAAAAACGAATCCCCCCAAACTGGAGGGATAAGAGATATAAAATTTAAAAAAATTAATAGCTTTAGAGTTTTAAAAAACCATATATAATAAAAGATTAAACAGCATTAATTGTTTTTAAATATGATTGGAAAGGAAAATATCCTTACACAGTGAAAAAATTGAAATTTAATTAAAGAAGGAGACTGTTAAATAAAAATCAAACAACTTATTATAATTTATAAAAATATATTAGTTTATTAAAATTGGTCAATTAATTAATAAATTAGTAAGTTTTTAATAAAAAGAGTTATTAAGATAAACAATTAGACGATTCAAACTTTTTGTATTTAAATCAACCACACCAATTTAATTTTTTAATCATTAATAGAAACTCCTTTCGATAGTAATGTAAAATTTAAATCGTTGTTCGTTAGATATAACACATATGAGTTATCTTTTCAGTCAAAATAACAATAACAACAAAATAGAGAATAACCTTTTTTCTAAACAAAATTTCATCTAATTCAATTGAAATTTTGAATTTTTTGTTTTTTAATTTTAGAGATAAGAGTATAAATTATTAAACTACTCATAAGAATGTCAATTTTAGTCCAATCTGATTTTGACCCGTATTAACGAGACCACGGGCGGGCTACAGGCCCAACCGGGCCACGGGCTAGCTCAAAAACGATTTCTCTAACTACTCAACTTTTTTATGATAACATGGTTCATGTTCATCAAATTGTGTCAACAATATGACAAAAATTAAAAACAAAATAAAAGAGTAGTATAAATTGACCAATGAACCATGATTTTGAGCAAATGATTGTAATCACATGTTTCACATAACATAGTCTCAAACAACAGATACTTCAATATAAATAAATAGCTTTAATACTTTTCAACGGAGACAACACATTGTATTATTAAATACCAAAGACATTGACTTAGAGTCGAGAGAAAAATCTCCTCATTTTCTTTTTTCTCACCTAGAACACATCACCCCAACCCACTTCAAAGTATGACCTCCATACTAGCACCTCCAGTCAAAGCCTCCCTTTGGCTTATAAGGGCACAATATCATCGCGATTGCTTTTCACTAAGGTTACCATTATTTTAAAATAGATTATATGTCTTGGTGTTGAATCAGAAATTCTAATGGGAAGATTCATTGTAATTTAGTCTCCAACTTTTTCTATTATAACCTTCCCTTGTTGTCCACTGGTATAATTAATCCAAGTACATTCAAAATCAGGGACTTGATATTTATCTTTATTATATTCTTCCATTATTTCCTTTTTTTCCTGCAAATAAACACATATATCTTATCACTCTTTTTTTAGAAAATATAAAAATGGTAACCATAATTTAAATTTAGAAATTATCGATTTTCTGTGCTAAATATATACCTTAAAATTTTTAGAAAATCGCCCAATAATTGACACTTATTATATAACTCAATTGATATCAACAAGTAAAATAAGAAATTGCACTAGTATGAACATGCTATTTACTTTGGCAAATAAAATGGATATATATTTTGAAAAGAGTCTCTCTATTAATTAGGAGTAAGACTGCATACTATTGGTTATATCCAAATCTTGCATCTAAATGAAAATTTTATAGGATATTGTTATTGTTGTTGTTGTTGTTGTTAAATAGAATAGATATAAATAAAAATTAATTCAATTCCATGCATAATTAAAAGATCACTTTATAGTTTAAGTGTGAAAATTTTTAATAATAAAAAGTAACTAAATTTCACTTATAATTAAAAGATCTCTTTACATATATATAAAAAGAAAGATAAATAATTCCTATAAATAAAATTATTTGAACATAAATATTCCATTTTAGTACTGGTCAAGAGATCTCTTAAATATATTAGCACAAGTATAAATATAATATTGCCACCTTCCAAGTTGTAAATGCTTTCTTGGCCAAAGGCTATGTGTTGATTAGGGATAGGTTCAATCCTCTCCCAACTTCCATATTTATCTTATCTCTTCTGCAGCTTCCACAAACCTAAACCCTCACCTTATACATCTCTCAAGTCTCACCCTTTCCCTCTCTCTAAAACCTTTATAAACCTTCTGTCTTCTTCTACACATATACCTCAATTCAACTCATATATCGGTTTCCATATCAATCCCTTATTGCTCAAATGTCAATGGATATCCTGAAGGGTAGGTGGAAGGGAAACCTGCTCCGTAAGGCATGGGATAGGTGTCGGTCAATGGGTGCAATTCGCAGAAAGAAATCTCCAAACACCTTGTCAAAGAGCAACTCGTGGAACTGCACCAGATCGCAGTCGTCAATGGACGAAGAAGATCATCATAATCATCAGGGGAGTTGCAGGAAGAAGAACGATAATAAAAAGAGTATTAAATTAACTCCAGAGGGTTGTTTCTCGGTCTACGTAGGACCCCAGAAACAAAGGTTTGTGATGAAGACAAAGTACGCTAGCCACCCTCTGTTCAGGATGTTGCTTGAAGACGCCGAAATGGAGTACGGCTACAACAGCCAAGGTCCTTTGTTGCTTCCCTGCGACGTGGATTTATTCTACAAAGTTCTATCGGAGATCGACAACGGCGATGAGGTGGTAAGTGGGTGCTCGCCGCTGGCCATGTTCAGTCCCCGCCGGTCAAACTTAGAGTTGATTAACAGCGAAAGGTATGGGGCTTACCGGATTCTTCCTCCTTCTCCAATGCTAAAGCTAAATGAGTCCTGAATTAATTAGCCTTTTCCACGTACAGTTAGTCTCAAAATGATTTCGTTTGGAGATTAATAATAAACATTACAGAGGAAACATACATGTACAGACAAGCTTGGGTTTATCCAGCATGTAGAGATGGAGACTGTTTCCTATACAGTAAAACATTAGAGGATTGTCGCAATCTACTTTGATGTTTTTGGCTGCTAATCTTATGTCTTGTTATCGTTTGTGTGGACCCGAAATGAATGAATTAGGTAAAGTATATGAGCAGTCTTCCCAAGGAATGAGGATATCTATACAGATAGATATATAAAAATTTGGATTTAGCTTCCTCTCGTATAATTATTCTATTTAATAAAAATTTTAAAAAGAAAATATATCTTTTGAATGTGTATATATATATATATATATAATCACCGCTTGCTGATCAAAGCATTGGAACGGTGGCAGATGTTGAAGGTCCAGTTATGTTTAAGTGTCCTTATGAAAATGTAAAATTTCTCTTTATTGAAAATGTATAATGTAGTAGTTGGTAGCTAATAAGTAAGTGATGAAGATGGTGCTTAGAAATTTCAAGAAGCAAATTAAGAAATTTAGTTTTAAGGATAAAAAATAAAGACTTTCGTTATAATTTAAGTAATTTCAAAAATTGCAAACTTCAAAATTTTTATAATTTTTAACCTTTTTTAAAATTTCTTTTGAATTATCATTAAAAAATAATGATAAAATATATATAGTATAAGCATCATATATGCATCAATTAAATGTTGATGATATGATAATTCAACTAATTAAACTTGACTCAAAATAATGGTTTAAATAATTATAATAAACTGTTATTTTAGATCAAGTTTAATTTGTTGGAGTTGAATTTAAAAGTTGAGTTTAATTTTAAGTCAGTAACATTTAATTGATGCACAAAATACGAAAAATAATTACTGAAAAAATTTACAATTATTAAATTTTAGTAGGAACTTCTATCTTGAGTTTAATATATTTGAGACTAATTATAAAAATAATAAAAAAGTATGATAATTTTAATTTGATTTAATAAAAATTTCAATGAATAGTGAATATATGTTTTTTTAATGTAATCGAAAGCAGAAAAATGGTTAGAGATTATTGATTATATTTGATATAGTATTCCAATAAAGTCAATCAATTGTAAGTTTATTTATCAAATTATTTTGTTTCATTTTAGTTTAAAAAAGAAATAAGAAATGAAAAAGAGTATGTCAATTTCTAAACAAATGTTATCTAACTTTTTTCTTTCCTTTTTATCCTCTTCTAAGATACAAATTGATTAGGATTATACAATTACTAATTGCATGATTCTTATAATCCTAGAGTGATATTATCATAAATCTTTGTGAAATTGATGAATAACATCTTTTTTGTTTTTTAGTTTCATCCCTTTCTTAAAATTTATGTGACATTGGACTTTCCACTTACAATATTATACGTCTATGTTACTGTTTGAGCATGTAGAAGAGGAAGGAATTGTATTGCATTCATCGTTAAAGAAAATCTGTTACCAAGAAGGTATACTTATTCTAGTCATCCCTATAAGTCAGGGATTACAGAGATCTTATTTTATAGAAACACTAATTACTCCCTAATTTATCGTATTTCCTAACAGTTACTACTCTAGCTTTAGTCCATAATATTATGGTAAGAGGTAACATTGATGGAAGATGATAGATGAGTTAAATAGAGGACATATCATTATTTATATTACATAAGTTCTTACTTTTATAGTTAGAATAATTGTACATGTTATACCTATTGTTAGTCGAATATGGATGAAATTTTGTGTATATTTTTTTGAAACAATTGAATACAAATTTTTCTGTGTGTATAATTTTGAATAATCTCAAAATTTAGCAGTTTTGACATGTAAATAAATAGTATAAAGGAAGTAAAAGTTAATTTATTATGGTTAGGAAGGATTCAAAACCCTAACATAGCATAATGATGTTATAGCTCCAACAAGAATGGAAGCTAAAGGTTCGTCTTCAACCAAAGTTAGAATTCTAATGAAGCTCTTGCACTCCCACATAATATGTATATTATTAGGGGAAGATGAGTTAGAGAAGTGATGAAAGGCGGAAGGCAATTACTAGGAGGAGACAAGAAGAATAAGCAACAACGTTGTAAAAGAGTGGGATAGCTAAAGTAAAAGTTGGTTTTGATGAAATCAGAGTGTTAAACATGTGTAGTACAATTAATGGTTAAATATAACAGGTGAGAAAGTAGTGAAAAACGATGTAACAAAAAATAACAAAATTTTCAACAAATAACAAATATATTCTCTCTATACTTTCTTCTCCATTATTTCTACTACTAGTTTTTCTTGAATTACTCAATACAATTAGGTTTCCAATAATCACGTATCAAATTGGTATCAAAACTCACAAATCATAAAAAATGCCAAAAGGCACATGCTTCAATAATTTGAAGCAGATGGAGGAAAAATAGACGTTACAAATATAAGACTCTTTACTTTCTTCTCTCTTGCTTCTATTATTAGTTCTTCTTGAATTACTCAATACAATTAGGGTTTCCAATAATCATGTATCAAATTAATATCAGAATTCACAAATCATCAGAGATTCCAGAAGGCATTTGTTCCCATAATTTAAAGTAGATAGAGGAAAATATGAAGTTAAATGGAGTTATAGTATGAAAAAAGATTATACAAATTTAAAGACTAGATGGTGCATACGATGAAGAGAGGTAACTAAAAGGATCAAGAGGATAATGGGGGTGATCCAAGAGCATTAGAAGTTGAAAGTGGAGGAATCTATGGTAGTTACTCATATTCTCTACCTACTACATCCTAAAGATAGATTTTCCAGTATTCAAGGGTGAATGATTGAGGAATTGAGTATTCAAATGTGAACAATTTTTTATTTAAACAAACCCTCCTAAAATGAAGGTTAGAATGGCAAACATGTCTTTAAAAGGAGAAGCATTAGCGTGGTATCAATTGTACCTAAGGAATATATTAACAGTTGAGGAACCAAGTTAGGGGGAATGTTTATTAGCTTAGGAGTAGAGGATTGGGGACAATTTTTTTGAATATCTTATTGGAGATTGAAGGAGTTGAGCTAAAAATGGAATGTCAAGGAATATTATGCTAAATTTGATCTTCTATCTCATAAATTATTAACACTAGAACCCTATCTACTAAGTATGTTTTTAAAAGGCCTCAAAACCTGAGATAGACTATTCGATGAAGATTTGGGCACCAAAAAGTTTGTAATAAACGAACAATTTAGCCCAAAAAAACATGAATTAGTAGCTCAAAGGTGGTATGAGGTCAATATGAGTGGATATAGAATTTTTAGAGTGAGTATTGGTCAACAATTCAAATAGAAATGAACATAAATATTGGCATGACCTATAGGATGAAATCATATAAAAAATGGTAAACAAAGGTTGCAAAGGTTACTAGCAATAAAGAGCTGGAAGAAATGCAAGCAAAAGGTTTATGCTTTTGGTTTGAAGAGAAGTATAGTCTTAGCCACGAATGTAAGAAAAAAATGCAAATATATACAGTTGATGTAGTAGAAGAAGAGACAGAAGATGGAACAACCAACAATTTCTTTATAAGCACTAATCGGTACCACCTCCTCTAACTTTTAACAAATGAAGGTAGTAGATGATATAAAGGAAATATCATTCATATATTAGTGGGTGAGAGTAGTATACATAAATTTATGGATAGAAAATTGATGGAGGTACTTGAGAATGGCGTAAAGGAGATAGATCCATCAATGATTATGGTAGGAGGAGGATTACAACTTTAATATAATCAAAGATGTAAGGAATTCACTTGGATCGTGAGTTGGCAATAATTTACTATACTGCATTGGTTATTGATATTGGAGATATTGAGTTAGGTTTTCTTGATGGAATATATAACAAACCTGATTCTGACTCTCCTATGTTCCCTTATTGGATTTCGTTGCAATATTATGGTGATATCATGACTATTAAGGTCTATCATTGAAGTCATTTTCGATGATCTTTTGTATTGTTCAATTGCAAAGCAAGTTTGGGATGAATTGGCACAAAGATATAAGAATAGTGAAGGAATAAGAACGTTTTAGTTGCAACAAGTATAACAGCATGTAATCAGGATAATATTTCTATTTCTAAGTACTACACTAAACTCAAGAAGTTATCAGATGAATATATTAAGCTCATCGACATTCCTACCTGCAAAAGTGAGGTTGCACCAGCAATCGCAAAACTATTACAAAATCAACAACTCATGAAAATCTTGATGGGATTGAAAAAGGATTACAAGAATGCATGAGGCACCATTTTGATGATGAAGACTTTGCCACGCATAAATGAGGGATATAATCTGATTTTATAGGAGGAAAGGCATAACAATAATCAACCAATCTCTGAAACCTTACCTTTTGAATCCTCAGCTTTGACAAGCCAGCATAGAGCTTATGAATCTAGTCAACATAAGTGTTTTGATCCCTCAGCCTTAATGACTCAATAGAAAAGTATTGGAGGTCATTACAAGCAGTTTTTTCAAGGAGGTCCTTCTAAGTTCCAAACTTTTAAAAAAGGGAAATTGTGTCTTGTAACTATTGCAAGAAACTAGGCCATACCATTGATAAATGTAACAAGCTGCAAAACAAAAACAAATGAGTTACTGCTACTGCTCAGACCGTGGAATAATTTTCAAGTTCTAAAAATGTTAATCTTCAGGACTCACTAAGTTCCAATCAGATCTCCCCAGTGATCTCTATAACCAACTAATGGATCTCCTCAGCAAGCACAAGCTCGAATTTATTAGTTTAGAGAAATATGACGCTTTTACCGCCATGTTAACAGGTACTAATTCTTGTTTCTTGACTTCAAAGCTTAATTGAGTTTAGATCATTGATAGTGGAGCTAGAGATCACATTACCCCTTATTTGAATTTTTTCACTACATATTCTCTTGTTACTTATCCTTGTTACATCACTATTCTTAGTGGCACTAAAGCATGAGTTAACATATTGGAGATGTCAGGTTAAGAGAAGATTTACTTCTCAAAAATGTGTTTCATGTGCTAGATATTCATTTCATCCTACTTTCAGCCAGCAAACTCACTAAACAACTTACTTCTGATCTCATCTTTACCTGAACTTCTTGCTATGTTCAAGACCTTTTGATGAATAGGTTGTTGGACCTTAATAAAGAGTAAAGAGGGCTTTACTATTTTTCTTGCGCATATACTGACTCTACTCATCTTCATGTTGCTACTGTTCATTCTAATTAATATGTTGATAGAACCAACCGTAGCCTTTGTAATTCTATTAGTACCATTCATAATATTGTTGATTTGTGGCATTGTAAAATGGGTCATATGACTTATCCTAATATGAAACATATAGCATGTATGCCTACTCTTTCTAAATCGAATAAAATTTGTCAAGTTTATCCTCAAACATGACAGTGTAGAAGTTCTTTTCCCTCTAGTTCATCTCTTGCTTCTTATGTTTTCGGCATGTTACATATTGATATTTGGGGTCCCTATCATGCTCCCACTTACAATGGATACAAGTATTTCTTGACTGTTGTGGATGATAACTCTAGGTTTACCTAGACTTTTCTTATCTCTCATAAAAATGATGCTTTCCCCACTCTAAAAACTTTTCTTTCTTATATTGACAATCATTTTCGTGTTCATGTCAAAGTGATTAGATCCGATAATGCTTTAGAGCTCACAGAAGGAGATGCTCCTATTTATTTTGCCCATAAAGGCATTGTTCACCAAACTTCTTGTGTTGGAACATCTCAACAGAATGATAGAGTCGAGTGAGAGCATAAACATCTTCCAGAAATAGCCCGAGCCTTATATTTTCAATCTAATCTCCCTTTGCAATTTTTTGGGGATTGCATTCTCACTGCCACCTACCTTATAAACATAATGCCTCTTTTAGTTTTACATTTTCAGACACCTTATGAGCGACTCCACAAAACCAAACCTACTAATTCTTACCTTAAATCCTTTGGTTGTGTGTGTTTTGCATCTACCTTAAAACTTCATTGAACTAAATTTGACCCCAGAGTTAGACCCATGCATTTTTATTGGTTATCCTCCTCATAAAAAAGGTTATAAACTTTACAATTTCAAGACTAAAAAAGTCCTTACCAGCACAGATGTCATTTTGCATGAGCACTTCTTTCCATGCAAACATTTCACTTCCCAATCTTCAACCTTGCCTACTTCACCTTTACCTAACTTCGTTTTTCTTAATCTCGAGTCTCCATCTCATATACAACTTTCCACTTCCACCAATACTGAGCTCCCTACTTCTGTCTATTTTACTTTTCTTTCTCATAGTCCTTTTCCTCCACCTACTTGGTGATTTGCTAGAATGATGAAACCGCCTGCTTACCTTCTCGATTACTTCTATCATTTTCCTTTAGGAGCTTCGAACCAAGTTGCTTCTTCAACCTCGACCTTCACTACTCTTTCTACTGTTCATTTGTGCAATTTGGTTCAACATGATTCTGTATCTATTGCTTTTCATTCTTCTATCTATTGCTTTTCATTCTTTTCTCACTATATATACACCACCTCTTATAAAGAAGCTTCACAAGATCCAAACTAGGCTTTAACTATAAACAAGGAAATAGATGCTTTACATGCTAACACTACGTGGCATATCACTGATCTTCCTCCTGGAAAGAAGGTTATTTCTAGCAAATGGGTGTACAAAGAAAACTCAGATTTGATGGTACACTTAAACGCTATAAGGCCAGGTTAGTAGTCAGAGGTGATACTCAAAAGGAGGGGGTCAATTACCATGAAACATTTTTTCTGTTATTAAACTATCTACTATTAGAGTTGCTATTATTGTGGCAGCCTTTAGAGCATGGAAAATTTTTAAACTAGGTATGAATAATGCTTTTTTACATGGAGATTTGGATTAAGACATATATATGCAAATGCCCAAATGCATTCCTAACCCACTCAACATAGTTTGTAAGCTTCATAAATTCCTTTATAGCTCACAGCAGTAGTTTGCCAAATTGATGATCTTTATTAAGTTATTGGGTTATACGTAGTCTAAAAATGATTATTCTCTATTTTTGAAACATACTGCTGATCATCTCACTATTGTTGTTGTCTATGTCGATGATATTTTAGTCACTGGTATAGACATTACTGAGGTTCATAAACTCAAATCTCTATCGAATTATACTTTTGACATTAAAGATTGAGGGGAGCTCTATTATTTTCTAGGCCTTGAACCTATCTCTTTGCCTACTAGAATTATTCTAATTCAACGGACATTTGCTCGTGAACTTCTAAAAGACACTGGTTTTCTCGATAAGTATGCTATCTCCACGCCTCTTCCTGTAAATCTCAAGCTTTCCATAGATTCTAGCGAACCTCTTCCAAATGCTACTCATTATAAAATAGTAATTGGGAAACTCAACTTTCTCTTTCACACTAGGCCTGACATCTCCTTTGTTGTGCAAACTCTCAGTTAATTCTTGCAAGCACCTAATCAGCCTCATCTTTTCGCTCTGTAACATGTTCGCCAGTATCTTAAAGGCACTATTCACCAAGGTATTCTTCCGAGAGTGGCAAATCGACTACATCTCCAAGCTTTTAGTGACTCAGATTAGGCTACTTGTCTAACTACTAGAAAGTCAATCACGGGATCCTTGGTCTTACTTGGTAATTCTCCAATTAATTAGAAATAAAAAATGCAAAGCATTGTTTTTAGGTCATCTGCGGAAGCAGAATATAGAGTCATGACTCATGCAGCTTCCGAAATTACTTGGCTTTTGTAGTTATTAATAGAATTAGGGGTCCTAAATTTAAAACCTATTGCTTTGCATTATGACAATTAATTAGCTCTTCACATCGCCAAAAATCCAATTTTCCACTAAAGGACCAAACCCATTAAGTTGGATTGTCATTTTACCAAGAAAAAGGTTCTTAAAGACCTTATTCACTTAATTTATTTACCAACCAAACAACAACTTGCCGACATTTTAACTAAGGCATTGTCCACTCCTCAGCATAAGGATCTCGTGCACAAGCTAGGAATGCTTGATTATCAACATTCCTCAGTTTGTGTGTTGGACCCCACATCCTACCCGTAGGTGTTTGCGGGTTATACCGCGGCGTGTGTTTGCGGGTTATACGGCGACATCCAACCTTAATCAGTATTGTCCTCTTTGGGAATCGAACTCGCGACCCCTCAAAGTTTTGTTGTTTCTAAGAGCACGCCTCTTACCATTGAGTCAATTGATAATTTGGATCTTATGAAAAATTGAGTGATAAACACTATTGTATGCTCTCATTGATTATGGTGAAATACTTAGTCGTCTTCAAACTGGATGTAGGCATTACCGAACCAGTATAAAAATTTTGATATTCTTGTTGTTGTTTTATTTTGACTCCAAATTTATTAGTGTTTCCGCACAACAAACAGAAGGTATTGTTATGGGAGGATGAGCTAGAGTCAATGTTATGAATACCGTACCGGACTCGGTACCGGATTGGGCTCTGGAACGGAACTATACCGGTATCGGTCGGTAC
>JAOTIZ010000006.1:33770769-33793426 GCA_027123425.1 Erythroxylum panamense | reverse complement strand
GGAATTTTCGTCCGGTACATCCGTCGCCGTACCGGTACCGTTTTCCGGCCGGTACGGCACGGTACCCATAACACTGGCTAGAGTAGTGATGAAAGAAGGAAGGCGATGAACAAGAGGAAATTTAAGAAGAATAAGACAAGTAAAATCGAATCAGAATGCACAACACGTGTAATACAATGAATGGTTGAATGTAACAAAGTAAGAAGGTAGTTGAAGACAAGAAGGTAGTTTAAGACTATGTATGAGGAAAAAACGAATTTTTCAACCACTAACGAACATCTTTTCTTCTTGAATTGCTCAATACAATTAGGGTTTCCAATAATTACTTATCATTAGATTGATATCTGTCAGACCCTTGTGCCCATATTGTCAATCTTCGTTTATGTGTGAGTTTGAAACCAAGTGAAGAACAAGGAGATACAGCTCCGCTTGACTTTGAAACTTCAGTGTCAGCTTGATATGACGTTTTCATATACTTGAGATTAGAAATCTTAACTTGGAAATGTTGCTCTGCTTTGATTTTCTTCAACTTTGATTTGGAAGATGGTGCATAGAATTTCTAGATAAGAAATTGGAAAAGAGGTAAGTGGTAGAGTTGGTAGAAAGTTGAAAGCGCTTTTCTCTTCATTGTCTGTTCTTCAAACACTGAATAGGAATTTGTGATGATTCAAGTTTTAATACGGGGAAAACCAATATCAGATTCAATTCAGATGCTATTATTCTTGTTTTATTCAATCGTTGAATACAAGATTACTGACATGTTACATAACTAGCGGAGAAAGGAATAGAGATTCTGGGAAACAAGTATTTCATTCCATTATCTGACATATCCCCTTCAAGAATCATTCTCATTATGTACGGAATTGTCTCAGTAGCTCCTTTCCTTTACCGCTGAAAACCATACTTCTTTTAGCAATACAAAATACAGAATTCACTTCAATAAAATCCATAAAGACTTCTGCAGGAGTACCAACAAATCAATGGATGTTTCAATGGTTTAAATCTGCATTAATCCTTCAAAAACTTCCATGGCAGAAGCTGGCAAACCCAGAAGCAAATTTATGCTTTTCCTCTCTTTACCATGAGACAGGAATAGAACTACTTCCTTCTCAGGCAAAGCCACAGGCCCTGATGAAATAGGTTCTCCCCATCCAAAGTCTGTGATGTGGAAGGACAACTTAGACCAAGTTGTGATCAAAAGAGTTGCAGCAAGAGAAGGCCTAGCTCTTGTGACCTCAAAATAATCAATGGCTGATCTCATGTAATCGTCATTAACCATTTTAACTGCATCATGAACTAGCCCTACTGCAAAGGACAGTGAACTCTCTAGTATCTCTCCTGCTTTGCACACAGCATTTGCTAGGACAATTCCATTACCGCAATATCCTTCTGGTAATGGTGGCACAAATTTAGCCCTTCCATCTACTGCAAACAGCAGTTTTGTCTGTTGATCAGGCACCATTCTTAGTGCTTGACATCTAGCTCTCCAGACAAAGGCTGAAAGAGCCTCAAATGTCGTGCACTTGGTTAAAACTCCATCTTCTATGGCCTTTCTCTTGAGCTTTTCAAGCTTCTCAGGATCAAAACAGAAGGCCCTGTACTGCATTTCTTCTTCATAAAGCTTGCTTGTTTTTGATATGTCCTCAATCTCCGCGAACTCATGGTGTGGAAACTCTATCTTAGGCGGGTTACGGACTTTCAGTAAGTTTCTTTCCAGGAACGGAGGGACTGTCAGCGGCAATCCCCTGGCAGTTTCGCCCCAGGAGTTCACAAATTCCATGGCACCGATTCCATCGAACATACAGTGGTTCATGCACAAGCCAAGAACAAATCCTCCAAATTTGAATTTCGTTACCTGTGAAGCAAGATTAAATTTTGACGAAATCCCAGATTGCGAAACTATATATGCTCTACCATAAGAAACACATGTACTTGTCCTGAGAACTCTGTTGAAATTAACAATATCTGTGAAACGAAAATGCCATGTTGCACCTGATACTATTGCTCTATCGTTACATATGTGATCGACCAAGTTCATATCTGCTAAAAATGAAGCTTTATATTGAATGGCATAGTCTTTCCTGTTTTAAAAAGACTTCTGGCATTGAACTATGATCATTCTCTTCAGGTTAAAAGAATTGAAAAAGAAACTTTCCAAAAACCATAAGAACTGAAAAGAATATCTGTTTCTGCTGCATAGTTTTAAACCATTCTTCCTATTGTTTTAAATTATCACAAACTTGTTCCAATGTATACCGCGAATGATTGCAATTTTCTAAGTAACCAAATTTCAAAATAGACGTGTTTAGAGTCGAACTAGACCTGCTTAGAGTCGATATAACCCAAGTCATCAGCATCAATACGATTGAGAATCAGTGCCACAGAATTCGCATACCTGAGCCACCAGAGGAGGAATCTGCAGTATGTTTTGAGCACCAGGGATGTCGTAAACCAATTTCCCAAGTGTCGCAGGGTCAGGTTTTGTTAGGTCTCCTAATTGTTCTATTGTACAATCAGCTTCAGCTTCCACAAACACTGCACCCTCTCCAGTGCAATCAACTATAAGCTTCCCTTCTGTGCTAATTGTTAACCGACCTGCAAGTGGATAATAATGAACAAGAACTTTTGACAATGCATTCTTGATAACATCCACAGCATCCTCATTTCCTCTGTCATCAGCTTTGAAGCAGTAAATGGTTCTAACTATCACCGCAATGTTTTGGTCAAGGTTCGAGAGGAAATAAAGACCCTTTTCTGTCTCCTCTGCAGGAGTCACAAGAGTTGGTTCTTCTTGCTTAACTGTAAGTTGCAAGGCCTTACTGCTTTCAGGTGCCATTGGAAATTTAAGACACTAATTGAATCCTGCCCACAAAGGAAAGAGTTACTTTGGGAAAATAACATACGATGTTATTGGAAGAGAAATAAAGTGACAATAATTCGTAGGAAGCACACCTTCAAGCACAGCAATATAGAATTGCAGACAAATGAGCAGCAGAGAAACTAGGATCCTTGGTACAGATTTTGAGAAAAGTAAGTGAAGTTATATAGGAAGAGATAGGCCAGTAATTGGACAACCGTGAGTTTTGGTTAACAAAATGCTACAAACATGACAGTGACAGGTGGAGAGTACTGATTTGAAACAATCATATACGTAAGGTTGTTTTAATGGAGGAACGTATCCAAAATCAGAAGGCAAGACAGATTCTTTTCGTTTACCCTTTGATTTGAACATTTGTCCTCTCTGCAATATCAACAGAAGGTGTCATATGGGTTGGGGTAGGCTACTGGCCGAAGAACCAAAACATTACCTGCAGCCAGCAATTCCTGAAAGCAGTGTGGAGCAAATCTAATATTAGTTGGTAGGGTTGGCGTCCAAATTTTGATTACTTGATGCTTTTTTATCATAATCTTTTTTAAACAACAATTGCTTTTGGTCCATACCATCGTCAATTATAGATTAAGGCATAGTTGATCCCCTCTTAGCTACAGTCCAATACAAATTATTTTTCTGAGGCCAAAAGTTAGTAAGTTACTTAGGGGCAAGATGTTTACCACAAAATGGTATTCAAGAAACCAACTTTTCCTACAGTTTTTGTTGATCCTGAAGCTATATCTTGTGCAAAGTAGGAAGTGAATTTAATAATATACATACTGCCCTGCTACTTAAAACTTCTTCACCATACATCAAGTGATAGTCTGATCAAAATCCAACTTCTCACAAAGATGGATCATTTATATTTTCTGTTCCATTATACCGGGTCCAAATACGTGTATGTTTTATTTTACAACTAGATCAAAAAAAGTCTTCATAATGTATGACACTACACTTTTGATTTGATGGCATGTCTAGAAAGACTAGCTCTTTTTTCTTGTGCACCACAATTTAGCTGTAATTTAATAAGGATATAGTTGACTAAAGGATCGAAACTTGTATTACGAATTAACATAAAACTTTTCCTCAGTCGAATACAATCAGAGTATTGCTAATTGAGTAGGTAGACAACCTCAACAGCCAAGGATGGGCAAATTACCAAGTGCGACACGACCTGGCCTCCAATGTAATGGTTTACGCCAAAGGTACGCCGTCTACAAGCAACGTAAGCTACTATCTTTACATTAGAAATTTCTGCTGTGAACCAATGAAATTAGAGCTTTGAAGCCTTAAAAGTAGTTGCGAACAAAGATTTACACCTAATGTTGAATCAAGAAAATTAATTTCTACTCATTTGTTAAAAAAGGCAGTCAACAATTACATCTAAAAGGGCTAACAAAAGGGGTGGCGGAACTGCATAAATATCTACTTAAGGTCAGGTAAGTAAGCACTTGATTTGAGGACTAGTATGGTACAAACATACTCAGTTGTGTGTTTCTTTTTTTTTTTTAATCTGGAAACCGTCATTAGATCCAAATGGCGATCCTGGTATATCATCAACAGGTACAGTGTTAACACTCCTGGGAGATCCTATCTGCATAGTACACCACAGTTCATGTATAAGGCTCAAAAGTAACCTTCTGATTAAGGTTGATTACGCATCATCATATCCATCACCATCCTTGTCTGCATCATCATCAGCCTCAGCGTTCTCTTCAGCTTCTTCCCCTTCATCATCTTCATCAGACATGTTATTTATCACCTCTGTGATTATATCTTTAACCTCTGCTTTTCTATGCATTAGGTCCACACTGAAGTGGGTACCTAAACAAGAATATACGAGTATGATTAGTGAACATGAATCAAACCACAAGTGTTGTGTGCCGTAGAAAAAAGATAAGCCATTAAACATACCAAGTTGTCTGAGAATATCGGATAAAGTTGCCTGCAGATTGACAGAAAAATAACTTAGAAATAATGGAACTATACTAAACCTTGAGCATTGATCCAAACCATGCAACATGCACTTACAGTATTGAAATCTACTTCCTTCAGAATATCCACAACAACAGCATGCATCTCCTCTCCGGTGGGTTCTACCTTGGTCTTCTTGCTCGATTTGGCTTTGCCTTATTTTACAACATTGGAACGCAGAAGACATAATCGTATGATCAATATGCATTGCATGATTGATAATGTAATGAATACAAAGACAAGATGTTTTAAGGTAGAAAATTTAACTACGCTTCTTAAAAACTAGAATGAAAAACTAATACACTACATGAGACCATCACCAGTCAATGACTAATCTTTGTTGAAGACTGCATCAGGAAAAACTATATCCAAACTCAAGGAAAACCATAATCACATGAACCACATTATTTTCTAAGAAAAAAAAAACTATAATCCAAACTTATTCCCCGTTAGATGTTACAAACAACCTCATGTCAAAAACTCTGGATTGAATTTTTATTAGTACAATAAGTGCACTGACTGGCTTTAATGCCTGCAATCAAGCACTAAGAAAACCACCACTTTCTAAGGCTTGAATACACCTTGTTCTCCAGTTCAAGCAGCCTTTTATTGGAATTCAAATTCCCATTTTACCAATTTTGGTACTACCAAGTATTTCTTTCCCAACTTTATAAAAACTGAGGTGTTGACTAATAGATAATGAATAAAATGTCAAAAGGTTTTTAAAAAGTAAGTATAGAAAAAAGCAAATAGGTAAAACCTATAAAGATTAGACAAACAAAGCCCTAATCTGGTTTATCAAACACAAAGCACTAAAACATCTGCAAAAAGAGAAGGAGAAGAATTCACCTTGATCTTTCACAGAACCCCTTGCTGATGACTTGCCTGACTCTTTCTTGCTAGCTGCTTTGTCCTTGGTGGAGGCACTCTGTTCTTTAGTTCTTTCCTTTTCAACCTTCTGCTTCTTAGATGAAGACCCCTTTGTCTTAGAAACAGATCCAGAAGTTCCATCAGTATCCTTAACTCTTCGTTTTGATGATGAGCCAGGAGACATTTTGGTAGATTTTGAAGAACTTTTAACAGGCTTCGCAGTGGTGTTCTTCGCAGGTGTAGATTTGTCCTTTCTTTTAACAACTGAACTCTCCTTCTCAGTTTTCCCTGCTTTAGTCTTCTTGGTAGACATTTGCTCCTTTGGTTGATTTTTCTCTTCCTCTGATTTGCTATCCTCATGATCACTCCCATCTTTTTCAGACAAATCATTGCCATCCTCATCTTCATCCTCATCTTTAGCATTGGGAGATTCAACTTTATCTTCATCCTCACCCTTTGACAAATTCTTTCTTTTTTCCATGGAGGATGGGGTTGCTAGTTTCTTTTTCTACATAACAGTAAGACACAAACTATATTGAAGATTCAACCCCCAAAAAAAAAGACTTACAACATCAATGATCCAATATCTAAAGATAGTTGTAATAAAATCAAATGATTATCATTAAGAGTAATCCCTACAAAGTAAAAAATAACAGCATAACTGGACAGCAACAATAAAATGAAAAATACAAAAAGAAAAATAAATACTATGAGAACCTTCTTAATTAATTCATAGGAAACCCTACAGTCACAATAATCCAACAATGATTCAGATTTCAAGAATCCTGAGGAAAACCATGGATAACAAATGTCAAGAATACAAACGTAAGGACTTCTATCCATGACACAGTATCTTCTGCCCAACAATTTTCTTTTTCATTTAGATCCATAAGAAACATCAAGTTTAAACGCCTAGCATAAACATAGGAAAGCACCTTTCTCCAAACACCAACATGTCATTAGATTAAGAAAAAGCTACAGTTTCAGAGTTAAAGAATGTGGTTCCCATGCATTCCAAACATAACCTTACATAATTTACTAACAAAATAAAAGGTTTCTCAATGCAAGGGCAATTTCACAGGACACCAACCTTGGCTGGTGTAACTGATGCCTCTCCAGAAATCCCACCTTTGCCAGAAGAAACCTTTCGCTTCTTACCCTTCTGAAATCAAATCAGCATCATCTATCACTATTTTTTTAAAAACCAGAAAACTGTAACACTTTGCAACTAGAAAAAAAGTTAAGAACGGGAAACCTGTTCCTTCTCAGCAAGTAAGAGGTCAGTTGTAGGATGTGGGGATTCTAAAAACTCGAATATCTTTACAGTGAGTTCTTCCTGAAAAGATATGCCAATAACAACCAATAAATTCAAGATGAAATTAGATTCTAATTATAATGAAATAGAAATATCCAGATATTTTTCACAATCCGACCTTTCTGACATTGGCTTTATTTATCGGAACATTAAGCACATCACAGAAGTCCATCAACTTTTCTTTAACACACTTGTCAAGCTTTTCCTTTACTTTAGCCTTCTGTTTTTCCTGCAAAAAGTTTTGAAGTCTGCATTAAGAATTACTTTTAGCACCAGCAATAGTTAATGCATAAGTTGATAGTTGTGCAAATCAGCAAACTTCAAGTGAGCATAATTCATGGACATAAATCACATGCATAAACAGGAAGATTTAAAAAATGAATAATTTTCAGCACTTAGTTGAAGACCTCATTCTCAGCCCAAACAAAGCCTGAAAACTGGCCTATGTTCCTCTTCAGATTGTGCACCTGCAAAAAGAACAATAGTTGAAAATCAAAGAGGAAAGCAACAAATAAATGAGGTTCAGAGTAAAAGGAATATTAAAAAAAAAAAGAGATACAGAGAAAAAAGTCAAGGGTAACCATTCAAAAGATAGATCTGGTCAAGCACCTTAGCTTTCTTTCCAAAAAGTATTGTATGAAGCATTTGCAGATTGTCATCAGGTTTTCTCTTGGACAACTTGAAAGCCACTGAAACAGTTCACAATATCAGACAAAAAATAAAGCCAGTCTGCTGTCACAACAAAGTCATAATAAGTAAATAACAAAGAGAAAAGAAACAAATCTTTAAGTCTCTTCAACGGAGAAATATATGCTTCATGCCAAGAGATAATATGAAATCTTCATGTCAACTGTGTTTACCCTAGATTTACATAAGAATATCCATCTTCCACATCTTCTAGCAGTTGTATCATTACCAATAAGATACAAAAGTATAAACAAGACAGTATAAAGCAGGTAGAACTAAAAGTACACCAATAAACTATATCTAGCTCAGAATGATAAGGGGCTCAATTCTTTCATTTGGCAAGATGAAAACCTTAAATAAATCAGGAGGTTCATGACAGTGGAAATTATAGGTAGAAACAGGAAAAGCTCTTCCCCTATGTCCATCATATCATATACGATAAAAAATAATGACAGCAACTAATTTTACAAGCCTGCATCAAGAATCACCCACGGTGATGCTTACTATAAAGTGGACTTTTAATACATTCATTTCACACGGAAACAAGAGGATCTCTTTGCTTCAATTAAGATAAAACTAAACATTTCAATCCGTTTCAGGACAAACAATTTAAAGAAACTCAAGAAAGCAAGAGAAAACTACCATTTGGGATGTCCTTCAAAGGCGCCCCAGTTCCCTGAAATAACAAAAAACTCGTAAATTACTACAACTGCTCCAAAATTCGACACCTAAATTCCATAAAAATACAACAAAGAAGCAGTAGGCTAGACGGAGCTAACCTTCTGAATAGACAAGGGCTTAGTAGCGGATCTCCCGGCCTGAGGCGAGGAGTAGCGCTCCACCGTCTTTCTTTCCCTAGTGGGCCTCTCGCTGCTCGGCGTAACCGCCTCTTTAGCTTTACCTCTTTCACTCTCTACCTCTTCCTCCTCTTCCTCCTCCTCCTCCTCGTTCATTTCCTTCTCTTTCACTTGCTCAGTCTCAACCTCAACATCTTTCTTATCCGAAGAAGCTTCTAGACTCTTCTTCTCTTCTTCTTTTTCTTCTTCTTCAGGCTTCACTTCCTCTTTCCCTTTCTCTTCCACAGGAACTGCAGCTTCCTCCTCTGGTTTCTTTTCCTCTAGGGTTTCGCTTGCCATGGACCACGCGACCAAATCGAGAAGAAACGAAACAACCAGTATTGATAATCAAAGAAAACCCTTAATTCGGAGAAACCAAATAAATGCTAGGGATCAGGGACACTGAATTTGATTCAGATTGGGGATTTTTGGAGGAAAAAAGGGCGGGGGTTCAAAATTTTCCTTTCCCAAATAGAGAGCGGGCTTTAGCGGTTTGTTTGGACCTCCGTCAAAGACACCGAGCTCAAGGTCTTTCTTTGCTCCCGCTTGTATTCAATTTTTTTCCTCTATACGACAACGTAGCACTTCAGAATCTAATTGACCGATCACGTGGCCAGTCACGTGAGATACTTAGACCCTATATTCCGCTCCGCGCAAGTAAAGTCTTAAACTACTCGGCTTAGATTGGAGATGGAGAATCCGAATCCAGTTCCGACCCGACCCTTTGAACCAGAACTCGACCTCTACACCATTCCCAGCTACGCTAGTAAGTAATCTCCTCTCTCTCTCTCTTTGATTGTTTTCTCAGAAAATAGTTTCTCTCGGGAAAATATTCTATTATTTTGTTTATGATATTTGGTTCCTTTAGGTTGGTTTACATGGGACGACATACACGAGACGGAGAGGAGCGCATTGAAAGAGTTCTTCGACGGGAGGTCCATAACGAGAACTCCCAAAGTGTACAAAGAATACAGAGACTTCATCATCAACAAGTTCCGCGAAGATTCTTCTAGAAGGCTCACGTTCACCGAGATTCGGAAGTCGTTAATTGGAGACGTTAACTTGATCCACAAGGTGTTTCGCTTCTTGGAGAAGTGGGGACTTATTAACTTCGGCGTAGTTTCGTCTCGGGATGATGACCCGGACAGCGAGGAGTCGGGAAACGTTAGGGTTGAAGACGGGGCTCCGAATGGGGTCCGAGTCGTGGCCACCCCAAATTCTTTGAAGCCTCTCTGGGTGCCCCGCCGACATGTCGGCGACGTTGTTGAGAATGCAGTGAAGTTGCCGCCATTGGCTTCTTATTCGGATGTGTATAGTGACTTGGCCAAGCCAAAGAGGTTTTTGTGTGGAAGTTGCGGTGGAAATTGTGATTCAGGCAGATACGAGGACGATAAGGTATCGTAAAAAATTAGAGCTTTTCATTGAATTATTCTGCAAATTCTTGTATTGCATCTTATTGCGTTCGTATTTCACTTATTTGGAGTATCCTAATCACCATTCAGCAGGGTGGCTATGTGATATGTGTAAAATGTTATAAAGATGGAAACTTTGGAGAGAACAAGAGTAAGGATGATTTCAAGTTTATTGACAGCAGCTCAAAGGAAGCTGTTTGGACCGAGGCCGAGATTTTGCTTCTTTTAGAGTCTGTTTTGAAGCACGGGGACAATTGGGACCTTGTTGCTCAAAGTGTCCAAACTAAGACTAAACTAGATTGCATATCTAAGCTTATTGAGCTACCATTTGGGGATTTTTTGTTGACTTCCGTGACTGGAAGGGGTAATTCCGGTGTATTGAGTGGAAAGATAAATGGGACTGAACAAGTTCCATTATCACCTCCGGATCATCTACAGGAAGTAAAGAGTGAGAGTGAATTGCATGAGAAGACGGATGAAACTGAGCAAAATGGAGATTCGGTGACTGAGGCTCGTCCTTCAAAAAGACAATGTGTTGCTTCTGTTTCCGATGGTGGTAGTTCTTTGATGAAACAGGTATGATCAGTTACTTGAAGTCTAGCGAGAAGATGTTTAATGTGTCTCTTGTTCAATTTTGTTTTCATCTTAACTAGTTGGGAATCGTGTCAAGGATCTAATGCATGACTAATTTGTTGGATGAAGTGATTACTTGGCTATTGATCTGTTTTGTAGAAAGTTTAAGGGAACCTTCTATAGTAATGGGGGTTTCTATATTTTGGCTACATATGGGTTCTTCATCTCCTTACGTCAAAAGTATCATGACTCTTGTTTTTTCTTCCTATTCATGCTTTCCATTTTACCATGTACTCTGTCTAATTCCCAATCTTTCTTTAGGTTGCTTTGATCTCGACCTTGGTTGATCATGATATCTCTGCTGCTGCAGCTGATGCTGCTGTTGCAGCCCTTTGTAATGAAACCTCATTTCCAAGGGATATATTTGATGGTGAAGTAGACTTCCCGACCAACAGGTTTTGTTCTTCGGATGTCCATTCTGAATTAGAGAGGTTTATATGAAATTGTCTCCTCTAATGTTAATAAGATTCCTGGTTTTAACTTGTTTACCGGCATGTCTTTAATTATTTATAATTTATATTTTCAGACCCTGTCCTTATGAAGATTCAGAGATCAAGGAGATACCCGCTCATGCAGGTAATTTTAGTAAATGCATTTTTGCACCTCGATCCAGGAGGTATTGAGAAACGAAATCACTGCAGTGCTGTCTACACTGGATTATGCTTGCGTGATCACTATAAATCAAGATGGAGTCATTTTTCCCCCCTTTAAATGCCTTTATTTCTCCCTTTTCTGTTTTGGTTAAGATTACCTACTATGTTATTTAAATTCAGTCTCTTCATTCACCTATATCTTTTTCAGATACTACAGAAACATCCCAAATGCAGGATGATGTACCTTTAACTTTGCGGCTTAGAGCTGCAGTAGCAACAGCTCTTGGATCAGCTGCTGCTCGTGCCAAGTTGTTGGCTGATCAGGAAGACCGAGAAATTGAGAATTTGATGGCAGTCATACTGGAGACGCAGGTAGAAGGATGTTTTTCATTTCAACCTTCATTTTATGCAATGCAGAGTTAAAATTAGATAATTTAGAAGAAGTGGCTACTGATACGTGCTCTTTTTGTGGCTGAATCATCAGTTGAAGAAACTGAAATACAAAGTAAAGCATTTTGATGATCTGGAAGTTATAATGGAAAAGGAGTATGCGGAACTGGAGGAATTAAAAGAATCTTTGATTGATGAGCGGATAGATGTCATACAAAGAGCAATTACTTCTGGCATACCTAAATGGAGGGATTATAGTGGTGCAAAACCTTACAGTGGGAGTTAGATCATTCTACTGTTGAGAAATAGAATGTAGATCTAGCATTTATAGGATTCTAATGTTCAACTGAAGCTTAATTTCCTGCTATTTTGAAGCAATCTGCTTACCTAAGCCTAGGATGGGTGTATTTGACACAATTTGCTTATTACCTTGTATTAATGAACTGCTAACGGTCCAAATCCGGTATTGATCCTACATAGTCTTTAATTTTAAGGACTTCAATTTTTTTTACCATAGAAAAAACTACAAGGCACTTGAACGTTCTTTACATTTGTAAGACCCTACTCCCACAGGGACAAAGCTGCTTATTTCCTTTGTTGTGAATGTGATACTGATTTTAGTATGACTATAACGTGTGGTAAAAGTTTTTGTTCAGAATTATGGCTTTATGTTAATTCACCATGGAACAGAAATAGCAGTCACTTTCAAGCTGGTCTGGATTCTGTTTGTGTCCTTTTGTGGTTTCATCTGGAAAGATATTTGCTACTTACATTTCAAAGCCGAAGACAGTACAAGTGTCTGGATTTTTACATAGGATTGCAGCAAGTAAGATTACAGAGACCTTGCTGGAAATCAGACCAAAACTACTAGAAAAACACTCCATACCACACACAAATATTCAATCTTGTCCAGGTCTTATCCCAGACAAATACAAAACTTGCCTTGAGACCCCGTTGCACAGGTTGCGCTCAGATACTTTTCATGCAGAACTTTCTTGCATTCAGCTACGCACTGAGCAAGTGTGCATGGGTTGATTTGTATGCTAAACGCTCCCTCTACTGTTTGTGGACCCATAGCCATGAACACAAGCACCAGAACCATAACCATCATTCCCAACTTCGCAGCTTGGCTCTTCATGTTAAAACTTCTTCTGCTTGCTTACTATGCTACTCCAATCTTGTCTGGAACATGACCAACACAGCCCCACAATTTATAGATAAACCTCTGGAATGATTACCGTTGATGAGCGACACATTTAAAAACAGATCATTAGCACACCAATGTCCAATGGCCTGAGGCCCTGATGAAACAAACCATTCACATTCTAGTGGCAGCTGCTTTTGCAGCAATCCACCAGGAATTAGTATAAACCAATTAACGACGAGCAGATAGCCCAGACTCTGCGCTACGTGTTGGTCGTGGATTCCAATGTTCATTTGCCAATCACCGTTTAACATTACCCTCCCACTTGCGGCTCATAAACGACATTGACGAGACGGTGATTGGCCAGTGTTTGTTAATATGCCTCTATCAAATTGCCGACAGATTGGGCGGCAGAGAGCATCGGGTCAAGATCATTGTATTCACTCAAAGGCACCAAACTCTTCGGTTAGTTATGGCGTAAAAAAAACATAGCGTAACCTCAAGCCGCTGGTGAATTGGTAAAGGACTTTTCTGTTATAGTATTATGTTATAGTATTACTGGTAACTCGACCAAAACACATTTTAGAATATTTAGATACAGCGACTGTAGTAAGAGAACCAGACAAGAAGATTACAAGGGAACGAAGAATAACAACATGACAAAGACATCACACACTGAACATAGTGTACAACGTTCAGAAACCTACGATATAAGTCTTCCTCATCCAAATTCACTGTAACAATCCCCTTCTCCTTAACAACCTTGTCGATCAAATTAATCTCAAGGAAATGTTTCTGTAGATCGAAAACGTATTCCCAGGTAGCATTACTGTGCTCCCCGTCGGACCATTGTATTAGCCATTGCATTACTACTCGGTTGTTTCGTTTGGTCATGCGTCGATCCAGAATTGCCAGAAGCACCCGCTCTGCCGGCGTTAGGAATTTCGGCAAGGTAGTAGTAGTGCGAGACTGACTTTCGTACGCCCTTTTAAGCTGCGATACATGAAAGACTGGGTGTATCGAAGCAGAAGTCGGAAGTTCCAATTTATAAGCTACCTTCTCAATTCTTTGAACGACTCTGTAAGGACCATAATATAAAGGCGTTAATTTTTTATTGCTCCGGCGTTGAAGTGAGAATTGTTTGTAAAGCTGTAATTTTAGCATAACCATCTCCCCTTCCTGGAACTCTCTATCAGCACGCTTCGCATCCGCGTATTGCTTCATTCGATTATGGGTCCTTTGCAAATGGAATTTGGTAATATTAATCATTGTCTCTCGACTCTGTAACACGTGATCAACCTCCATGAGTTTGGAGTCCTCTGCTATGTACGGTGTATACACTGGAGATGGATACCCGTATAACACTTCAAACGGTGTCGTGCCAATCATCGTCCGATAGGTAGTGTTGTACCACCACTCCGCCAAAGCTAACCATTCTCCCCATTTCTGAGGGGTTTCACCATAAAAACATCGTAGATATGTCTCTAGAATCTTATTCACAGCTTCGGTTTGACCATCCGATTGAGGATGGTATGCCGTTGAGAACTTCATATGAACACCTTATAATCGTAACAATTCCTACCAAAATTTACTTAAAAACACAAAATCCTTGTCGCTAATAATGGATTCAGGCATTCCGTGTAACTTAAATACATTATTAAGGAACAATTCAGCAATGTCATAAGCAGTGTAAGGATGTTTCACCGCAATAAAATGACTAAACTTCGTAAATCTGTCAACTATTACCAGAATTACCGATTTCCCCCGAGAGTGTGGCAACCCTTCAATGAAATCCATACTCACTTTCTTCCAACTCCCTTCGGGTATACGAATAGGTTGAAGCAATCCAGGGTATGCCGAAGTATCATATTTGTTACGCTAACAAATCATGCAATTTTGCACATAGACACGTACGTCCCTTTCCATCCCCTTCCAATAGAACATCGCCTGCAATTTCTTAATGGTTGCCACCGCCCCTGCATGACCCCCCATGGCGTCATCGTGACTAAATCGAATAATCAATTGTCGGAGGGTTGGAGTAGCTCTAATCACCAATCGACCTTTCCACCGCAGAAATCCTTCCTTCCACTCATAGACGTTAGTCTTAGCAGTGCTTGCCTCTAATTGTTTAATCAACTCCCGAATGGTGCTATCCTCCTGCCAACTTCGCTTGATATCCTCTAGCATCTCACTTTATATCTACGACACTGTCATCATCAACATTTCAACACTTGTAATCCCAGAGAGTGCATCAACAGCCACATTCTCTTTGCTACTACGATACTGCATCTCGAAGTTATATCCCAATAACTTCAGCAACCACGATTGTTGGAACGGTGTAGACAACCGTTGCTCCAGCAGGTACTTCAAGCTGCGGTGGTCGGTGCGAACGATAAAAGGTTTTGGGGTCAAGTAATGATGCCATTGCTTGATGGCCTTGCTGCCAAAAATTCCTTCTCATAAATTGATAAACCTTGGTGTCTTGGTGCTAAAGATTTGCTTAAATACGAGATTGGGTGTCCCTCCTACTATAATACAACGCCTATTCCTTGACCACAAGCATCCGCCTCGACAACAAAGGTCTTGGAGAAATCTGGCAGAGTCAATACCAAGGCAGTCATGATCGCATTCTTAAAGGTCTCGAAAGCTCCCTGTTCCTCCTGTTGCCAATTCCAGTAATCCATTTTCTCTTTGGTGAGTAATTTAGTTAAAGGTTTTGCCGTAACTCTATAACCTTTAATGAATCGCCGGTAATACCCTGTGATACCCAAGAATCCTTGTAACTCCTTAAGACATTTAGGGGTCGGCCATTCCTCGATTGTTTTAACCTTCTGAGGATTAGTGGCTACCCCAGTTTCTGAAATTGTATACCCCAAATAATCAATCTAGCGAGCCTCGAAAGCGCATTTGCTCCCTCTGAGATATAATTGATTGCTCAGCAAGGTGTTAAGCGCCACGGACAAGTGTTCGACGTGCAGAGTCAATGAAGAGCTATAAATTAAAATATCGTCGAAGAACACTAAGATAAAATGACGAAGGTGAGGTATAAACAATTAATTCATCACCCGTTGGAATGTAGAGGGTGCGTTCGTCAGACCAAAGGGCATCGCCAAGAATTCGTAATGCCCTTCGTGTGTTTTAAAAGCAGTCTTTTGGATATTGTCGGGTCGCATGTAGATCTGGTGATAACCCGAGCGGAGATCCAACTTTGAAAACCAACTTGCCCCATGCAATTCGTCCAGGAGTTCTTCGATTAAGGGTATGGGGATTTGTCTTTCACTGTATGCCGGTTCAATTCGCGGTAGTCGACGCACATCCTCCACGAATTGTCTTTCTTTTTGACAAGGACCACCAGCGAAGCATACGACCCATAGTTGTGGCGTATGAAACCCTGCTTCAATAGTTGTTGGACTTCCTGCTCTATGATGTTCTTCTGCGCTCCCGTATAACGGTAGGGTCGCACGTTGATTGCATCGATTCCTTCCTGGAGCACAATCTGATGATTAAACGGATGATTCAGAGATAGCTGGGTAGGCTCCTGAAACACGTCGGCATAATCGGCCAACACCGCGTTAATTTCGTTGAACACACTTTCTTGCTCCTCCGTTAATCGCATTTGCTAGAACTGATACTCCATGGGGGTCGACAGTTGCAACATGAATAGCTGCCCCCCTTCAGTTCCCTGTAATGTTTTCTGAAGGCCTTTATTATTGATTATTCTGGACTTGCTATCTGGACCCCCCTTTAACGTCACCACCTTCCCATCCCAAAATGTCATCTTCCTAGTGCGAAAGTTACATAGAACATCATCCAAACCCATAAGTCATTGAACTCCCAAGACAACATCGCAATCGCCCAATGCTAGCACCAATGCGTCCATGCAAAAAGATAATCCTTGCATTGTCCACACAAAATTCTTACAACACTGAGTACATTGCAATTACAACCCTCCACCCACCATTATGGTGATGGGTGCAATGTCCCGCACGTCACATGTTCCCTTCTTAACCACGGATATGTCTACAAAGTTGTGGGTGTTCCGTTGATGGACCCCAAGCAACCTCATTTGTCTGAATTCAGTCTCACTCACAAACCCTGTCATGCCCTGCATGGAAATCATCGAGCATTCATCCTCTGCCTCACCAACAACTTGATTCTCCCTTGTGGAATCCATGACATCAATGCCTGGTTCCTCTTCAGGTAACCAGAAAAATTGGAGTTACCTCTTCCGACATTTATGTCCTAGCGTATATTTTTCGTCACACCAGAAGCATAGGCCCTTAGCACGTTTCTCGTTAAAGTCCTTACTACTGACTGTACGAGGTGCTCTGTATCGTCTCGTAGGAGAGCGAAGATTAGCAGGTGTACAAACTATTAGCTATACGAAGTAAGTAAACAATGTTACTAAATAATACTTTCTTATTCAGCTTGTATTGTATTTCTGATCATTATATATAGAATACTTCATCTATACAAGTACAGAATACTAACTACTAACGACTAACAGTATTAACCATTAAACCACTAACTGTAACTGTACACTATCTAATTACAATTGACTGAATAAATAGCTAACTACAAATGAATATCTTTCACACACCCAACTCAAGTTGGAGATGGATGAGGAATCAAGACCAACTTGACAGTAAAATGATGAAACTGAGGAGCTGCCAATGATTTAGTGAAAACATTAGCAACCTGATCATGTGTAGAAACATAGCGAGGATTAATAAAGCCTTCCTTAAACTTCTGACGCACAATGTGGCAATCAATTTCGAGATGCTTGGTCCGTTCATGAAAGACCGGATTAGCGGTGATATGAAGAGTCGATTGATTGTCACACCAAAGATCAATGGGTAAAGAAACAGTAACTTTGAAATCTTTGATCAAATACACTAACCATTGAAGCTCACAGACAGCAGTACCCATACTTCGATATTCTGCCTCACAACTGGATCGTGAGACAGTGTTTTGTTTCTTACTTTTCCAACTAATCAAGGAATCCCCCAAAAACATACAATAACCACTAACGGACTTCCTAGAAATTGGACAAGATGCCCAATCACTATCACAATAAGCAGTTAAATGCACATCACAATCATTTTTATAGAACAAACCTCTATCCTTGGTCGCAGCAAGAAACCGCAGCACATGTAAAGCTCCTTCCCAATGAGCAAGCGTTGGAGAAGCCACAAATTGACTAAGTTGCTACACACTAAAAATATCAGGTCTAGTCATGTTCAAGTATAATAATCTCCCAACCAATCTTCTATATTTAGCAGCATCCTGAAATAATGCACTCTTCTCAACAAATTTGTGATTACAAGGTAATAGAGTAGGAACAGCAACAGAATCAAGAAAACCACAATCGGCTAGGATATCCAGTAAGTACTTCCTTTGAGAAATGAAAGTACCCATAGGAGTCCTGGTAATCTCAATGCCCAAAAAATATTTGGCATTGCCTAGATCTGTAATAGTAAAAAGAGAATGTAAAAACTGTTTAATGGCAATAATATCTGCTTCACAATTACCACCAATTAACACATCATCAACATAAACCAAGAGAGCCATAAAGCCACCTTTAGCTTCTTTAGTAAATAAACAATGATCATTTACCGACTGAACAAATCCATGCTGCAAAAGTTGAGCAGTAAATTCTGAATTCCACTCTCTAGAAGCTTGCTTCAAACCATACAAAGACCTTTTCAATTTACAAACTTCTCCCGGACCAGCCTTTGGATAACCTTCTGGTGGGATCAAATAGACTTCCTCCTTAAGATATCCATGCAAGAAAGCATTGTTAATGTCTAATTGGTGCACAAACCAGTTCATCTTAGTTGCTATAGCTAAAAAAACTCTAACTGTGACCAATTTAGCTACTGGAGAAAAACTATCAAAGAAATCAATTCTAGCAGTTTGGTTATACCCCTTTGCTACCAAACGGGCCTTATACCTTTCGACAGTACCATCAAGATTAAACTTAACCTTGTAGACCCATTTGGACCCAACAACCTTCTTGCCAGGTGGAAGTTTAGTTATAGTCCAGGTTTGATTCTGCTCAAGAGCCAACAACTTTTTATCCATAGCTTCTATCCATTCAGGATGTTGAACAGCTTGACTAAAAGTCTGTGGTTCCACACAGCTACGGACATTAGTCATAAAAGCTGCATAACTCGGAGCAAGGTTAACAACTTCATCAGAAAGACTAAAACTTACATAATCTTTCATCCAAGTAGGCAATCTCCTTTGCCTGGAACTTAACCGAAGTTGTTGAGCAGGGATAGTATCATCAAGAGCACCTTCTACCATATTGTCAACTGATTCAAGTTCACCATGATCATCAGCCAAATCAGAAGAAACAACAAGAAACACATTATCCGGATCAGCTACTATAGGATCAACAGGAGCAGCAAAAGGATGAGCATCCAAGACAACAGGAACAGAACCAAAATCTGAAACTGAAATATCAGAAATATGATTGATGGAAGCAGGAGTTTCAGCAAAAGGAAATACCTCTTCATAAAATTTCACATCCCTGGAAGTAAACAACAAATGAGTATCTAAAGCATAAACCTTATATGTTTTCTATCCAGAAGCATAACCAAGCATAACACACTTCTGTGCTCTAGCCTCAAACTTGCTTTTCTTCGGAGTAGTATCTGTGGCATAACAAAGAAAACCAAATGTCCTCAAATGTTGATAATCTGGAACTTTGCTATATAATACTTCAAACGGAGTCTTCCAGCCAAGAACAGAAGAAGGTAATCGATTGATGATATAAGCAGTAGTCAATATGGCCTCTCCCCAAAACTTCTTAGGCATCTTTGCTTGAAACATCAGTGCCCTAGCAACCTCCAACAAATGCTTATGCTTCCGCTCCACCACTCCATTCTGTTGAGGAGTATAAGTGCACGTCCGTTGATGAAGAATTCCTTTCACAGCAAAGAAATCTTTACAAGAGTCATTAACAAATTCAGCTCCATTATCTGGCCTTACTCTCTTGACTTTACTGTCAAGCTGATTCTCCACCATATTAATAAACCCGTGCAAGGCATCAGATGCTTGCGACTTGTACTTTAATAAAATAACCCAAGTAGCTCTGCTAAAGTCATCAACCACAGTTAAGAAATAATGACAAGAAGTAATACTTGCCTGCTTGTATGGTCCCCAAAGATCAATATGTAAAAGCTCTAGTAATTGTGCAGTACATCCATCAACTATAGGAAAAGGCAATCGATGCTGCTTTGCCAGATGACATATATCACAAAGATCATTCAAGTTTTTAATATCAAGGTAACCTATGCGTTGTAACACCTTGAAAGAAGCATGCCCAAGTCGTGAATGCCACAAATTGTTATTGGTATTTATTGGAGAATAGGTCATACAAGAATTAGAAAAAACAAGGTTTGAGAAAAAAGAACAATCAATCCTATTCTTGGTATCATGGTCTACACAAGTGTTCAGATAACTATGGATTACAAAAGAATCAAAGGATTTTGATGTGAGAACATACAAGGTACCCACTACAGCTCCCACAGTAATGATTTTATTACTCTTCAAGTCCTGTATGAGACAATGGGAAGGAAAGAAAGTAAAGTAAGCATTAGCACTATCAGCAAGTTTTTGGACTGACAGTAAGTTGAACTGAAATGAAGGAAGATACAAGACATGGTCGAGAACAAGGTTAGGATGTAGCAAAACATGACTTGCATGAGTAACTACTTATGTACTAGAATCTGGCAATTGGACTGATATAGTATGTCTAAGTGGCCTTCTGTGTTGCATAAGCACATCATCACAACACATATGATTTGATGCTCCAGTGTCAACAATCCAAACATTATTATCAGAAATACTCAATGCATTTAGTGCTGAGTGTGTAACACCAGCATTACCTGCAAAAACAAAGTTAGAGAATTCCTTTCCTGCACATCCAGCTATCGGCATCTTCCCATTCACAAGCTTAGCCAATTCCTGTTGCATAACCTGCATTTGCATCATCAAATTTCCAAGATCTCTCCCTTCAGAAGATGGTTGTGGATCAAAAGGTGTCTCAACAGTTCCAGCCACCATATTAGCATTGACTTTCTTAAAACCATTTCCTTTCCTCTTTTTAAACTCTTCATACCATTCAGGATATCCATGAATCTTAAAACAGGTCTCTCTAGTATGTCCTACACCATGACAATGATCACATTGCTTATCAGATTTTCTTCCAAAATCTTTCTTCCTGTTGCCAACTTTATCATCTCCTTTGAAACCAGAAGTCTTAGCAATCAAAGCAACATCTAGAGTCTCATTAGAAAAAGTCAAGTTCACCGCTCTTTGACTTTCTACCCTCAATACCATACTATATGCTCAATCAATATCAGGTGCAGGATCCAGGTTTAGAATTTGACTCCGAACACTATCGAAACTCCTGTTCAACCCCATCAGAAATTGTAATAACCTGGACGCATCATCTCTCTCCTTCAATTTTTCAGTCATTTTTGCACAGCATGAACAACCAGTGCACTCACATCCGGGTAAAGGCATAAGCCTGGCTAACTCATCCCAGCATTGATTCAGTTTGCTAAAATAATGAGTAACCGAATTGTTACCTTGCTCAGTAGATAACATTTCACGTTGCACTTGATACATCTGAGGTGTATTACACACCCCAAAACGTTTTTCCAACACCTCCCACAGATGCTTGGTGCTCGGTGAGTAAACAAAACTATCCCCTAAATCCTTGGAGATAGAATTCCGAAGCCAAGATTTAATCATCGAATCAACCTTCTTCCATTTTCTGTACCGAGTCGGATCTGTAGGGGTTTCGAGCGTACCATCGATAAAGCACAACTTGTATTTGGCTTCAAGAGAAGTCTTGATGGCTGTGCTCCAGCTGAAATAATTTGATCCAGTCAACGGTGTAAGCACCAACGCCATACCTGGATGATCAGATGGTTGAAGCAAAAACGGATCGTCATCGACAAAAACACCATGTCGAGAACGAGTTTCCACACGATCTGCCATAGACGAACGAGACAACCGTCGAAACAGTTGAAATCACCTTCTCCTTCGTTGAAAACAAGAAATCGCCACTTTCGCCGTTTTCGCCCTCTCGGAATCAAGAAATCCCTCTTTCTCTCTTTGTGAAATCAAGAACCCTAATTTCGGCTCTGATACCATATACAAACTATTAGATAGCTAAAGTATTAGATAGCTTGTACTGTACTTCAAATCATTATATACAGATGTCAAGTACTGTATATTTACAGAGTACTACTTACAGTATACTAACCACTAACGTTTACTAATATTTACAGAGTACTAACCACTAACGTTTACTAACAGTAACTGTACACTATCCATAAATAATTACAACAAATGAACATCTTTCACAAACAAGAGATTAGAGACAGTCTATATCGTTAGTTGTCTATATCATATAGTAACAAGAGATTAGAGAAACTGTATATCATATATATAGTAACTCAATCAGAAGAATTACTATATGACAGCAAATTATGACGAATGCTTACATAAGCATATTAGACAGTTCGTCCCATCAATCTAGTTGGCTTTTCACCATCAGTGAGATTCACAGTATTAGCTAGCTCAGGGATGCATTTTCTTCAGAGTCTTCGATATCAGTCATAGAGCTGGTATCTCAAGACAAGCAAGATGTTTTGTACCACATAATACTGCACTAGTTAGATTGTTTTTTAAATTTTTGGATTTTTTCCTTTGTATAAAAAAAATAATTTTCCAGGAAATACTACCAGATTATGACTGAGAAAACCCCACTAAATGACATGGGAACTGGTAAATTTTCTTGTAACATCCCGTTACTGTTAGCAAGGGTATTTTCATAATTGGGACAGACTGATAGGATTGCACTGCATCCATTGACTGAGCATGTTACTGGCCTCTAATTATAGAGGAACAG
>JAOTIZ010000006.1:33759108-33770669 GCA_027123425.1 Erythroxylum panamense | reverse complement strand
ATTTCCTTTCTTCTTTTTCAACTCTTCATACCATTCAGGATATCCATGAAGCTTGAAACAAGTCTCCCTAATATGTCCCACACCGTGACAATGGTCACACTGCTTATCAGATTTCTTTCCAGAATCTTTCTTCCTATTTCCAGCTTTATCATCCCCTTTAGAACCAGAATTCTTAACAAGCAAAGCTACATCCGGAGTTTCAGTAGAAAAAGTCAAATTCACCGCCCTTTGACTTTCCACCCTTAAGACCATACTATAGGCTCGATCAATGTCAGGCGCAGGATCCTGGTTTAGGATTTGACTCCGAACACTATCAAATGTCCTATTCAACGCCATCAGAAATTGTAGTAACTTGGACTCATCGGCCCTTTCCTTAAGCTTCTCAGTCATTCTTGCACAACAAGAACAACCGGTACATTCACAACCGGGTAAAGGCATGAAACAACCGGTACATTCACAACCGGGTAAAGGCATGAGTCTGTCAAACTCATCCCAGCATTGATTGAGTTTGCTATAATAATGAGTGACCGAATTATTACCTTATTCAGTAGATAGCATTTCACGCTGCACTTGATACATTTGAGGTGTATTACTCACCCCAAAACGTTTCTCCAACACCTCCCACAAATGCTTGACGCTCGGTGAGTAAACAAAGCTATCCCCTAAATCCTTAGAGATAGAATTCCGAAGCCAAGATTTAATTATCTAGTCAACCTTCTTCCACTTCCTGAACCGAGTCGGATCTGTAGGGGGTTCGAGCGTACCGTCGATAAAGCATAACTTGTCTTTGGCCTCAAGAGAAGTCTTGATGGTTGTGCTCCAGCTGAAATAATTTGACCCAGTCAAGGGTGTAAGCACCAACGCCATTCCTGGATGATCACCAAATATGGATCGTCATCTACAAATACACTGTGTCGAGAACGAGTCTCCACGCGATCTGCCATGGACGAGCTATATAACCGTCAAAATAGTCAAAATCGTCGTCGCCTTCGTTGAAACCAAGAAATCGCTGCCTTCGCCCTCACGGAATCAAGAAAGCCCCTTTTTCTCTCTTTGCGGAATCAAGAGCCCTAATTGTGCTCTGAAACCATGTACAAATTATTAGCTATACGAAGTAAGTAAACAATGTTACTGAATAATTCTTTTTTATTCAGCTTATATTGTATTTCTGATCATTATATATAGAATACTTCAACTATACAAGTACAGAATAGTAACTACTAACGTCTACTAGCGGCTAACAGTATTACCCATTAAACCACTAACTGTAATTGTAATTGTACACTATCTAATTACAATTGACCGAATAAATAGCTAACTACAAATGAATATCTTTCACAACAGGAGGTGTGGGTAATAACCCATCCGTATGTAGAGAACATGGAGGAACTATAATTTGCTGCATGGGTGTCTTCCCATTAATCGGGTGTCGAACATGTGAAGTGTAGTTCAACATTGAAGCACCAGTCGTTGTTAAGATAGCTTCCTGTTTCCTAGCCAAGGTATATGCCTGGTGCAATGTTTGTGGCTCATGTAATTGCACGGCTACTCCAACTTCGGCCCTGAGTCCCTTCACAAAGAACCTAACTAGATAATCCTTTGAAAGTGTTAGTCGATTGGAGTGGTGATCGAACTGAGCACAATAGTCCAGCATTGTTCCGGTCTGCTGCAACGCCTTAAAATCGCCGACTGGGTCATCAAATAGGTCAACGTCAAATCGCTGTTTCAAAATCTTCGTGAACTCCATCTATTCGAGTACATCTGTCTTGAGATGGTTCCGAATAAAAAGTCGATACCATTCCTGCGCCTTCTCGTCCATGTGAAGGATGACTACATTCACCTTCATGTGTTCGGGAGTTTGGTCCACCTGAAAAAACTGTTCGCAGCGATACAACCATAGTTTGACATTATCACTGTCGAATGAAGGGAACTCGAGTCGTCCTAAACACAGAGAACCGCCATTGTCATCCTTATTGATTGGTACAGTCGTAGGTCTTGCTGGTGACCCCGAAAGACTACTGCCTTCCCCTTTCTTAGATCCCTCAATGGAGAACCTCAAGCGTAATTCTCCCACGTCCTTCTCCAATCGTTCCGTCCGCCCCTGTACCTCTAATAATAACTTTTCGCTCATATCCTACAACTCCAACAACGGACGTTCATGCCGCCCTTGGCCTCCATTAGACTTTTCAAGGTATCTTCCAAACGCCTGAACTCCACTCCTCTAGCTCCTTCCGCCATCGATGTGGACATACTCGATTCTTTGATACCAATTGTTATAGTATTATTGGTAACTCGACCAAAACACGTTTTAGAATATTCAGATACAGCAACTGTAGTAAGAGAACCAGACAAGAAGATTACAAGGGAACGAAGAATAACAACATGACAGAGACACCACACACTGAACATAGTGTACAACGTTTAGAAACCTACGATATAAGTCTATTACATGATTCCCCTACACTCGCGTACACGCTAAGGGTCCTACATCTTCTTCGCGAAACGTAGCGTAACACTCAACATCTCCATACTGCGTCGTTCCTTGTTTAATGGTCTTCCTCGTCCAAATTCATTGTAACATTTTTTGATTTAAGTGAGGTCGTGGGTTCGAACTCTTCTCGTGTATACAGTCGTTTAAAACTTAGGGTCAGAGTTTTGTCTTCCGCAAGGAACCTACCCGGCTTAAGCGGGGATCAGTCTGGATGTAAATGGCTTAAAAATGTCTTCCTATAATTAGGACTCTCTTAAAACACCTCGTAAGAAAAAAATGATCATTGTTAAATTTTTTTGAAGTTTTTCATCGATAATAATTATTTTGCGAAATGCAAAACATTCTGTCTACAAAAAATAACGTAAGAGACAAAAAAGATTTAACAAATAATTGTTTTTTATTTACTGATTATTTTATTTAACAAAAATAATTTTGGAAGACTAATTTTAAATTTTAAAAGTTCAATTTTAATTAAAATTAGAAGATTTTCATATTGATTTAAAAAATAAAAAGTCTTGATATGCTTAATTCGAAATATAAAAGTAAAATAATACGGAATTTTCATGTAATTTTTATTAGTTTGAATTATTTTAATAGTATTTTATAATATTAAAAGAATTTTTATTAAGCATTTATTAAATTATTTTAATAAACATAACCGTGCAATATTTGCTATTTAATTAAAACATAAAAAGTTATTTATTATTATCATGATTGACGAATTTAAAATTCAATTCGTTTACCGAAATCTAAACAGTCTTGTAAATTACAGGCCCAAAATGTTGTTTGACCGAAAAATTGAAAGCGGTCCGTTTAATCATACACAAATGCCGCCAGTTTCCCTCCTTCCCAAACAAAACAGGTCCAAGTGCAACATACACTCTCAAAACGCAGAGCTAATGCCCAGGCGACGCCTCCGCCTCTCCTCTTACTCCGACGAGGACGATGACGATGACAATGACATTCATCTCCAGGAGTCCGTCGCTGAGCAACGTCCTTCCGTTGCTAACCCTAGCACTCTAATTCCAGAGCCCGTCCCAATTTCCGACGACGAGTTCATCGACGTCTCCGACGACCTCGACACACCTCCTCCTCCAGAGCCCGAGTCTGAACATAACTCGTACGAGTCTCGTCCCGCACGTCCGTTGAGCTCCGACGAGGGCTCCGGTTGCCCGGTGAGTGATTTTCTTTCGAGGATGGGATTGAGATTGAAGAGAGAGTGGTTGGAGTCTTGTATTCGTGGACTTGACCTTGATGTTGCGACAATGGCGAAGCTGTGTTTCGAACAATTCTTGTTCTCCGATATGAATTACTTTGGTGGAGGTGTGCTTCCTCCGAATGTTGATTCCATGCATCTCGTTGATCTGTCGGGACCGTTTGTGCTGCAGGTAACCTTAATTTTGTGTGCTTTTGTTTTTTATAAAAATTTTGAACTCCTAAGAGTTTAGCATTCATGGTACAGAACTATTCATCACGTTGTAAAGTTTCAGTGAGCTAGGACTTGGTACTCGTACCGTCATGATACGAAGTTAATAAATTACTTGGAATCGGTTTTTCGGTTGGAGTTTATTCTTACCCTGTGAATCAATTGGTTTTTCAGGTAGATGAGATAGTTAATATAAGTTGTCCTCTAAGAGACAGGTATCAGGAATCCTCTCCTGGGAGCAAGAGGTGTCTCAAACTATCTATGACAGATGGTGTTCAGCGGGTTTTTGGCATGGAATATAGGCCTATCAAGGATCTCAAAGTCTTGGCTCCTGCAGGATTAAAGGTTTATCTTCTGTGGACTATATATATGGTCATACTTTTAGATTATTCCTTTTATAATAATGAGTGTTAGTTCTGATGATGGTCATATAAAATTTCTCAGATTAAATAGAACAATATATTATCTTTTCAGGAAATAACACATTTTCTCAGGCTTTCACAGTAAGTCGTTCCCTTTTAATCATCTGGCACCTGACTGCATGACTACACATGCCAGGCTGCTAGCAATTGCCTCTTTAACAGTATGCCAAAATATCATCATGATGATTTTAAGTTAATAGAGAGATCGTGGTGTTTTAAACTTTATCACGAATCTAGTTCATAAAGTTGATGTCCTGGATAAACAGCAAAAGAAGGTCTAGGTGGAGAAAGGAAACTGATGCTGAATATTCTTCTCAAAAAATGCCTGTCATAGTTAACTGTAAGCTTAATTTTTTTGTAGATTGTGATCTGCAATGTTCATGTTCGACGTGGGCTTCTATTGCTGGTCCCTGAAGCTATAGAAGTTCTTGGAGGAACCGTTCAAGAGTTGGATGCAGCTCGCCAGCGCCTTGTTAATGAAGTAAATAAACCACCAAGGGGGAAAAGGTAAATTTTATATGTATCTAGGATGTGTTGAGTTGTTAAGCATTTAGAGTGGCAATTCCTGCTGCATATTCTGCCATTGTCACCTAGAAAGAAAATAAGAAAGGGCTAAGGGCATGATTCAGCTGTTTGTCCTTCTGCTTTTTCCTTCTTTAAGTAAGTGCAGAATGCAGAATGATCTTGCACATGATGTTTAAATTAAGGGTATCTCGATTCTATGATATCCCTTGTAGGAGAAAAAAATATTGATTTAAAACAGTCGCAGAAAATGGCCATTGCTAAGCTATAAGACTCTTTTATCCCTATGCAGGGTTCATATGTTATTGATTGTTTTGAAGCACTACTCTTGACCTTTATTGGTTGTTTTTTGAATTGTAGTAAGTAGTAGCATGCTCATTTAATATTGTTGTATGAAGAGTCTTTACTTTGCTGTAATTCTTTCTGGTGGTGAAATATTCAGTTATTAATTTCTTATTACCAAACATTCTTGTCCTGATTTAGAAAATTTTTTGTCATACTCAAGTCGTTGTTTCTGCTTTAATGTACTTACTATTGGACTATTGCCTTACAGATCAAGGACAGGAGTAGTCCCTCCTTTGGCAACCAGAGCATCTCTGGCTGCCTGGCCACAGGTTTCTCAGAGCACTGAAAGTTCTGTTAATAATCAGGGGCATATGGGTAGCTCTGTTTCTGCTTCTAGACATGGGAATGGCTTCGTTAATATTCCAGGACAGAGTAACAATACCATTGATGACCCTGGGCATACTGATTTTGCTGTCAATGTCGCTGGGAACATAAGTAGTTCTGCAGTACAACCTGCAGATCTCCGACAGACCGATAATCAAGGTTGGGTTGGTTTCATTTTATTCTCCTTTGAGTTTGACATTGCAATAATTCCAGTGAATAGGAAGTTAAGTATTTAAATTTACCATTCAACCCCAAATATCTACAAGCTCTCTTTAGATAACCACTTGCATTATCTGAAACCTTATGTGAGAAAAATTGTGGAATTTTTCTGGATGTATGTTGGCCATCTTCTTTGCCAAAACATTGATAGTTGAACATATAAACTGATTTTTTAGATAGAACAAGTTGTTAGACATTGATATTAATACATACTTGTCTAATAATAAATTCTTGCTCGGACTGTAGTTCCATGATAAATTACTTAGTAATCAAACATTTTGACACATTACATACCTATTGATTACCATAAGCTTCTACAAAAACTTCATGTTCTTAAACATGGAGCACCTGTATAATAAAATACATGTCTGGTCATATTTATATGCTTGTATACAACAAACTACACAGACTCTAGGTTATTCTCATATGAAATGCCTTTATAGCCTCTCAAAAAAATTTCTTTTTTTTTCCTCTTTTTGTTTGCATGTACATCTTCTAGGCAGCTGCGATGCTGCACTTCACACTGTTACCAATCAATGGACTAGAGAAGAATCAACTATTTCAGTGAATGCAGAAAGATCTGCAACTAATCGATTATCTAGTGTTGCTTTTGAGGTTGAGGAGATGCATATTGATACTCCTGTTAGTGGGGAGAACTCGGGACCTAATGATCTCTCCAATGGCCCACCAGCTCATGGAGACATTGGTATGGTTGACGAACACGGGCAACCACTTGTACTATCTGGAGAGAAAGCAATCCCATTCACATACTTGGCCAGTTTGTCAGCTCAATGGGCTGCAGTGAGGGAGAATGCATCTTCAGTTCAGGGAAAAGTTAAGGTACGCATAATATAATGTTCTCTGTAACTGGGTGCACATATCTGTGTGCGTGAATTCTTGTAAAGGTTTCTCATGGTTTGATGATTGTTTGCTAATACTTGTGAAAAATTGTAGTGTTTCCTAACTGGTGTAAAGGCATTTCAATATAAGCAAAGGACAAGATATGAGCTCCAGGTTTACGTTGATGATGGTAGCCTAATCTCAGATATTCTTATCGATCATAATGTAAGTTTTGAAGTTAGTCTTTCATGCAAATAAATGAAGTTATCAATAATAAAATGTAAATAAAATATTTCTTCTCTGCAGTTGGTACAGAAAGGAATAGGCCATTCCCCCGAGGAGGTCACTGCTGCTCTCTCTTCTTCAAACAAAGAGAACGCTAGAGATATGAAGGAAACTCTGAAAAATTTCCAAATGTTCTTGGTGAATTTTGAGGTAATAACACATTGTTCGGCCTGTGCTCTGTTATGAATTTATCTTTGTGGCACCGCAAAGTATTAAAAGGCTGTTTTCATCTACTGACTTGGGATCTTTATGACTCTTTGTAATTTGGAAATGTTATGGTCCAGGGGGTAATGCTTATAGAGATGAACAAAACTTCTTCAGTTCCAATCGCTCTTGAGATGAGCCAAGGCTGCACTGCTTCTGATGCATGGTTGCTAATCAGGAGACTAAAGTCCTTGGCTCCAGTACAAACACCCCAGAATCCAACCGTCAACAGGGTTGATATCTCACCTTGATCATCTCCACACATATAGAGCTCTGTTTCAGGAGAAACTTAGAAGCTTTATGAAGTTGAGAATGATGGGACTTCTTAGCAACTGCCGGCTAAGGGAAAGATTTAGAATGCACTGGAAGATTCATGGCTCATAATGAAACCTGTTCTAGCTGAAGAGACATTTAGTATAATCAGAGGGAGTAAATGGATATTGATGATGAGCAACACAGTGGTACCTGAGGTGAATTAAAGTTATGTTGGTCGAAGCAGTTGTTAATGGAATAATGGCCCTGATATGGCAACGTCTGGTGATTTAATAGGAAATGTGTTCCTTGGTTTGATGCTGGAAATATGACGAATCAGAGGGCACACGATGATATCAACTAATCAAATCATCAATGGACTGAGGTGGATAGCTTTGTTTTTGTTAACGGAAAAGAAGCAAATGATTCTAGCTCAAAACACGAAACCCATCAGAGATTAGGAAGAAAAGCTGTAAAATCAAGGGTGGCAGCAGTCTGTTATGCCTTTACTGCGTTTCTTTCGACTTTTTGGTCTCAACAACTTAATCATCCACTTTGTCTTTGTTTGCATTATAGCGATGACCAAGATGATTAGTACTCTGGTGAAATTACAATGGTTTATTTCTTAGGATATGAAGATCATCTGAAAACCTGCCATTTCTTATGTGTTGTTGCTTTATGCACAACACACAGAGTAGCTATTCCTTCTGATTCATGTTTGGACATTGCCTAAGGACAATAGCAGTTTAGAATGGCCGATATGCATGATGCAGATAAAGATATGGAAAGACCATCATCCCATGAAATTGGAGCTACCAGGTGTCAGAGAATTTTTATTTACTAAGTGGACAATCCTGTATCTCTTTAAGAACTACCTTGTCCAGGGAGTGGAAACATGTAGTTACTCCACTCTATTGTCTCAGGGATAAGCACCTTCCAGAGAAATGTTGCATTACAAGCTGTTTCTGCCATGCAATTGCTCTGTCCAGATGGACCATTTACAATTCGCTTGGGATACTTCTCAGTGGACTCCAGTGGCATCCCATTTACTTGAACCTAGCAGTTCAGTGAGAGTTGTATGCTGACATAATTCAGTGATATCTACTCTTTTTTCAGTTGCTTTGAAAGTGGAAATGTACATCTCTCATTCTCTATCAACTTCTGATAAATTTGCCTCCAGTCATTTCTAACTCAATCGGTCCTAGGTAGCAATTGTTATTCCAACTTCTGACCCCAATTTCATCCTCTCGAGTTTCCTTTATAGCAAGAAGAGCTGCTTTGCTTGTTTAAAACAAATAGAGGGATACAGTCGAAGGACAATGTTGTATGGGATGCAGTTTTTCTACGGAGTTGAGTGCATCCCTTGCGTTATAGAAGGTCATCCTTCGTGCAGGCAACCATGCAGTACATGAAGCATTTACTACAATTTTCCTGCGGCATCTTTTGAGGTGCGGAATTGCGAAGTAGGAGCTATATACTGAATCCCAAAGTTAATTTCCTCTGCACGTGTAATCTGAAAATTGAGTGTCCTTAGTTGCTGTTGCATGTTGGATTGAACTGTATCAACAGGCGATATCTGAGATTTATGAGCCTCGAAAATCGTTATGAGACGCGGAAAACAATCAACAAGGTAGATGATTCATCTGGTAGTTTATTTATTATATAACCAATTGTCTGTTATCGGTTTCGTTTACTTGAATGAAATCAATTTAGCAATTATATCGATCCTATACTCTTGTGATTGGACATTACTTATAAATTCCATCGGACATATGGAGATCACAAGCCTTACATCAATCACATGGAGGGGCTGATTAAAGGTAGTGAAGTAGAGATACATAATAAGGTACAATAACAATTCAGAGCTCCTCTTACTAGCATACTGATTTTATTACGAACGCAAGAGTTGCCTGTGTACATGCCAATTTGAGTTGTGGGTTGATTAGTTTGACTTGAGGTCGTCAATTTGGTTGACAGAACTTGGATTCAGCTTTGATTTGTTGTTGTAGTTGTACCGTAGAACAAAGGCCCAGCGGTTGCCTAAGTCAGCTATCTCAGGATACCAAAATCTCCAGGGGAAAAGGAAAGAAACCCACGATGGCACCACCAAGTAATTGTCTCCACGGCAACCACTTCTCACTATTGCCTTCCCACAAGCTTCTCTCGATACTGATGGGATTATGAAATTCCTATTACTCTGCATTATCAGAACATCGGCAAATTGGACGTAAGTAACTACTAACAAACCTTTATTAGTATGATTTCTTGGTTTCACTCATTCTAAAGTACACTCTTATTATTTAAGTTATTTTTAACAATAATTTGATTAAAAAAAGCTTAACAGATTACAAAGTGTTTTTTAAGTAATTTAGAATAATAAAGATGCTCTGCAAAATCAGTTAATACAGGAATTCATCAAGTCCAAAACGTTCTCGTTTATAGACTTTTTCTAATATGATGAGATGAATTGTTACCTTTTGAGTCATATCTGTTCTTATATTTCCAGGAGTCACAATTGTCACCCCAATCTCCCCACCAAATTCACTTCTCAATGACTCACAGAAGCTTATTAGAGCTGCCTTGCTTGCCTGATAACAAGAACAAGCTTGGTTTAGGCCACCACTTTGTGATTGGATACCAACATAATGTACATAAAGGATTAAATTCTGAGTTCTTACACTGTAAAAACCCGATTTTGGAATAGGGTACCGCCCAAGGCATGAAGCCACCACGATTATCTTCCCTTTGCTCTTTCGTAGATGTGGAAGTGCAAACTGTGTGCCATAAACTGCACCCCAGAAGTTTACATCCTGCATATTAAGTACCATATTGGAGAATAGCTTACTAAAAAATATATATACACAGTAATCTCTTCTTTAGCAAGCGCAATTGGATACCATCAATCGTCGAAGTGCAGAGATCTTATTCACATATCCAAAGTCCTCTTCTAAGCCCATCCCGGCATTGTTCACCAGATGATCCACTTTTCAAGCCAATTCAGAGAAGCAGGTTAATAATAGGGCTTAAAGAACCGAACCCCAAAAGCAGTTAAACTTACATTTACCAAAATGCTGCACAGCTTCATTAACAAATCTCTCACAATCTTCCAACTTGGAAACATCAGCAACAATGGCTATAACATCCGGTGAGCCTAGAGCCCTGGCCTTGTCGACCACAGGTTTAAGACAGTCCTCTTTAATGTCAACCAGAGCTAAACAAGCTCTTCTCTTGGCATACTCGTAAGCAATTATCTCCATGTTTAGAAAGAAATGTATAGCTTATCAGTGTTCAAATCCTGATTAGTATATTAAATTTAAGAATGATAAAAGAAACAAATTGGCTTTGTCGACTACTTAAGGCCTTACCTCGCCAATTCCTGAAGCTGCCCCAGTAACGATCGCAACTTTGCCTGCCACGTTCTCGCTGTGAAAATGCCTTCTTAGAGAGTCAATAAGCTTGATTATAAGATATAGAGGTAAGACACAAAGGAGAAGGATGGTGTTTAAAGGAGGAAGCAAAAGACTGAACAAGTTATGAACCAAATCCATAGCCTTAGTTTTGCTTCGGGTACTGTCAGATGGTGAGTCTGTACAACTTCTACAAAGAAAAGGATTGATGGTGAGGAGTTCTTTATGGAAGTCTCACAGCCATAGCACTCTCAGGTCAGGTAGGGAAAAGTTACCGTATTAGATTTAGCTCCCAACAGTCTTGTTGGATTATGATAAATGTGAATAATAGACAGTTGAAGAAGGTTAACAGCAGCTGGACAGTCAAATTTCTAGTACCAGGGTTTGAATGGTAGAAGAAGGGACACATCTAACATGCGCAGTAGCCATTATCAGCACTGACCACCGAACTATTGGCTGAGTAGATTGACTGCTATAAATTTATGGGTTAGCTTCTGAAGTCAAGCTCATGCGCAAGCGGAAAGACATTTATAACAATCAATCTTGTCAGCCATTTAAAAAGCTCTGTGATCAGTCATGATAACAGATGTGTCCTTTCTTCGGGATCAGATCAATGCATTGAGATCCGTTCCGTACCGGTCAATACCGGCCAGAAGGTACCGTACTAGCCGAAAAACGATACCCAAATCTTGTTTTCGGTACTGGTCAATTTAGGCTGTACAGGCCGGTATTCAAAATACCGGTCAAATACCGGCTGGTACCGAAAATTTTAAAAAATTGAGGGACTTTTTTGCAAAATTTTCAAAATTTCTCTCCCTCTCTCT
>JAOTIZ010000006.1:33739148-33755196 GCA_027123425.1 Erythroxylum panamense | reverse complement strand
TCCAAAAAATGAAACAGCTTTAACACAAGAATGTGTCATATCACTAAGAGTAAGATTAAGATTATGACAAGCACATGGCATATATAATGCGCTTGGATTTATTTCAAGTAATCGCTTTTGAACCTCTTGGTGTTTTCCCTTCATATTAGAACCATTGCCATAACCTTAACCCGTTTAAGATCAAGAGAATTAAATGCATTCGATAATTCATTGAAAAATCCTAATCCAAATGTATCATCTACCTTTAAGAACTCTAAAAAGTACTCCTCCATTTTTTTTATTTAACATATTCACACATTGTACTAACAAACTTATTTGTTCTTGATGATTTAAATCTGGGGTACAGTCAAGAATAATATAAAATTATTTCACCTCTTTAATGATCCTTATGATAGAACTTCTAGCGCTATGGGCCAACAGAGAAATCAACTCATTTTGAATATTGTGACCAAGATAATGATGGTTAATTTCATGATTTTGAATATGTCTAACATGATCTTGCATTATCACATCAAATCCAACAATCATCTCTAAAAAATTACCTTTACCATCTTGGTAAAGTTTCTCATTGGATCCTTGAAAAGATAAATTATATTTACCAAGATATTTCACAACAGAAACTATTCTTATCAAAACTTGTCTCCAGCGTTCTTTCTCCAATGCAATTTCTTGTTGCAAATCTTTATCAAATGTTTGATTTTTGCTTAATCTTACTCTTAATTCATTTCACGTTCTCATATTATTCATATGCTCAATACAATTCTCATGTTCTTTGAGTCTCTTACTAAGATGCTTCCAATCTCTAAATCCGTCATTTGCTAATTTATTTTGTTTGTTAGTAGATTTGAACAACTTACAACAAAAACAATATACTTTATCTACATGTTTTGAATAAACCAACCATTGTCTATCGCTAATCTTTCTATTACTCAAATTTCTATAATAATAAGAATATGAAAAATGACGAGCGGTATTGTCGAAAGGAAACATAAGATTCAACTCTCTTATAGACCCTTTTTCAACTAAAATATCTCTATTATCAAGATTATCCTAATTCCTAGGATCATAAATGTCCAATATAGGGCTTACTTGCTCAATATACCTTAAATTTTTTGAAGTGGATGCATTTGGTACATGATCATCCTCACTCAGGTTTCTAATATCCTCATGAATATGAATCTCATCACTTAAGTTTTTTTTATGTTGTTCAAAACCACCTTCACCTAATTCCTCAGGACACCCACTAGATGAGTCTCCTCTTTTAATAAATTTATTAATTACTCCTTTTTGGGATTCTATCAACTATGCTACTTGTTTTCTTTTTTTTTCCCCTTTTCTAGACAAATGCTTTTTAGGCAATATAATATAAACCAATTATAGCACAGTTAGATTAGAAAAAGAACAAAAGCACCTATATAGAACTGGAAGAAGTATGCAGGCATAACCAAACTCCAACAGCTTCACAATATATCACAAAGATATATAAATGGTATTATATCTGTGATAGAGGAAAAAAAATAAATTACAAAATTTAATATCTAATATTAAAAATAAAAAACAAAGAGCAAAAATACATTAAAAAATCATAAACTTTACCTTTAAATTATACTCAGAACTCAAAAGACAGAATCATAAAATTTTTTGCTGCTAATTTTTGAGATGGAGTATTTTAAATACATCTATTGATGATAATAAAGAAATTAGAAGGTAAAAGTACACTTAAATATTTCAAGACTATTTATAAACAGGAGGACCACAATGTTAACTTATAAGTTTTAAGTTCTAACTATCATTTAAAGAAATGATGTTAACGTTACAAGAGGTTGGACTTGGAGTGCAACGCAAAGCAGAGGAGAGACAACGGTAAAACGTAAAATATCACTAGTGTGTAGTGTCTTAGGAGAGGAGGTGGAGTGGGGCAGGGCCCCCTCTCATAGTGGGCCCTAGGTAGGTGCCCTGCTGGCCCTTGCCCAGGGCCGGCACTGCCAAGAACAGATGTCAAAAAACATGCTGATTGTTTGTCAATAGGCTTTCATAAAAAAGAAGCCATAAAAAAGCCTTGATCTTTTGTGAACCTGACCATTTCCAAATCAAATTGCAAAGACCTCTCCTTTCCTCTAACACAAATCCTTTATTTTGATATTTATGTGAGTTATATATATATATATGAAACTCACATAAATATATAGATGAGGTTTAATAGAACATAATTGAAACACTTAAAGGATTTTATGTGCCCTTCTTCTACCATTCAAAACCCGTTAAATGTCTTTCTACTTACGAATGATCTTGAAATAATTAATTAAAATATTATTATTTTAATTTTAAATTTTGACACATATAAATTAAAATGACATTATTATAATAAAAGAAGTTTGTATTATCAAGTCTTTCATTTCATACCTAATCTTTTACGTTGAGTCTAATTTCTAACTTTAAATTTTTATCGACCCTAATTTTCTTCATATGAGTTGATAGTAAATTATTATTTCTAAACATTAAGGTCAAATTAGTGATGTCAAGCTTATCCGTAAGTAGAAAGACATTTAAAGCACTTTTGTGATTTTAAAATTACCAAAATAAAAATAACCAAATGATTATCTCCATCTCAATCAATTCTTTGATTTGGTTAAATTAGTTTTAATCCTTTTAAAATGATATTATTTTAATTTAATTATTATTATTTTAATATTAAATTTCCTGCATAAATAAATTTTGCATGATGTTATTTCAATAATAAAAGTTTGCATTAACAAGTCTTTCATGTTAAGTCTAATTAATTTGAGCTTAATCCGTTAATTTTAAATGGGATTATAAAACTAAACTAAATTAATCCGTTAATTATAAAAATAAAATAAATTAAAAAAATTAATCGGTTCAAAATTTTTAATTATAATTTAATTTTTTAGTTATTAATTGTACCATCTATCAAGTAATGAAGGGTCTTTATGCTATTAATAACTAATTGTACCATTTAGTTTGGTCCATCTAAACATTGAAAAGTAATCCAAATCGGCATAGTACCACCTTAGACCTGAAGTCTTAAGACGATCAGATCACTCTTATCCTATTTTTTTATTTAAAGGGAGGCTAATGAAATAAATTACACAACAAGTCTAAGAAAACAGATCCTCGACAAATCCTTTAAAAGGATAAGGTGACACCTAATGGGTGTGGTATCAAAATAAGTGACTCCTACATCAAAATGACCTGCATGGTTTGCAAGTCAATCGACGCATCTATTACTCTCTCGATATATATGTCGATGAACAACAGTCTAGCTCCTAGTGAACAATTCGTTAATGTCCAGAACTATAGGATTAAGAGTCATGGATCGATGGTATGAGGAAGAGAGGATATCGAACACCACTTTAGAATCCACTTCAAGTTCGATCCGTCGATAGCCCAGATTCTAAGCTAGCGTAAGCCCGATAAAAACGCCCAGAGTTCCATGATCACTGATGAGCACCGTCCAATATTTTGTGTGAACCTTCCAAGCCAATTACCTGTACTGTCCCGTAGAAGGCTGCCTGCGGTGGCTGAGGACAAGGACCGTTTGCATGCTCCATCAATGTTTAGCTTTATCTATCCAGTAAGAGGTTTGGTCCATCCGATAAGATGCTTTTGTCGAGGGCGATAACTGGAAGTATTAGCTCGACTTTGCCACACGACTGAATTGTGGAGCATACCCGCTTAAGACAAAATGATAGAAATTGGTAAGGAAGGCTAACTAAACTGTGTTTTGAAAAGGGTCATATTCTTTCATTGCCATAGGAACCAACAAGTAATGCCAAAACGAATTGACCAATCATGCCCAAGGACTCGATGGTGGTGTTGGAGATTTTGGATGAGTCATTCCCGATTCGGCCTAGTGAAAAATTCATCAGAAACTATATATGGAGGGAAGGTAGTCTACACACACTTGGTGGGCTTTAACGCATTCACGCATTGCATGTATCAAGGATTCCTCAAGTCTACAATGATAACAAGCTCCATCAGTAGTGAATTGCTTACGGACACGTTGTTGGTTCGTGAGTAACTGATCGTGAGCGGGGAGCCAGAGGAAGGAGCGAATGCGTTGTGGGCCCTTCCATTGCCAGATTACCTTCTAGACACCATGGGCTGAGGCATCGTCATGATCCATGCTCATGGAATAAGTGGAAGCTACAGTGAATTGACCAGTGTCAAAAATTCTCCAGATAAACTTATCATGCCCTAAGTAGGGCTTTAGGAGAAACGTGTCTGCTATTAATCTGCAAATCAACGGTGGCAGATAAGATTGAAAATCATCCCAATTCCAATTACTGTCTAAGTCCGCAAAGTGTTGGACACTGAGGTTAAGAGTGGAATCGGGGATTGGGGTTATAACATGGGAAATAAGGGGCCTTGTTCCCAAAATCCAAGGGCCTAACTAAAATCGAGTTCTAGTGCCATCGCCTATCATCCATTTCAATCCCTGTAGAACTAGGTGCTAAGTTACCTATATGCTCCTCCCGATCATTGAACCTCCTGTGACATCCAAAGAGGTGGGGATAGTGTTGACATCAAAGTTATATTTGGCGGAGAGGACTTTTACCTATAATGCATTAGGTTTAGCAATCAGAGTCTATCCTAACTTCACTAGAAATGTATCATTGGTTGCTCAAATTTTCAGAATGCTAAGACCCACCATCTCTTTAGGTTTATAAACTTCCTCCCAATTGACTAGGTGAATCCTCTGTTCCCCCATAAAAATTGTCGCATTAATTTCTCCAACTCATCATAGAGTCTGCGGGGCAACCAGACCATCTGCATTGTATAACTAGGAAGAGTCGCTATGACTGATTGAGCTAATGTGATGCGTCCTGCCAAAGACAAAAAGTTGGCCATCCAGCCTGATAAATGTTGTTGAACTTTGTCAAGAATGTATTGATAGGTTCTTTTGCCGACTCTTTCATGCAGAAGAGGGAATTTAAGGTATCGACCAAGATCATTCGTCTGTTTAAAACCCAGAGCTTTGCTTAAGCAGTGTGTCATCAAAGGAGGAGCATTTTTGGAGTAAAAGCACCTAGATTTGTCTTGGCTGATGCGTTGTCTTAAAACATCACAGAAAGCATTTAAGACATCGCTAATGATGATCATTTGTTCAATTGAGGCTTTCTAGAATAGGACGAGGTTGTCTGCAAAGAACAGGTGAGAAAGAGGTGGTCTATTTCTGCTTAGTTTAATAGGCTGCCAGCAGCCGTGGGTTACTGTTTGAGTAATTGAGAGACCTAGTCTTTACATACACAAAACAAAGAGGTAAGGTGATATGGGGTCACCCTGTCGAATACCTCGGGAGGTGCTAAAGGCGTCACTAAGTTTCTCGTTCCAATTTACTTGTAGGGAGACACTAGAAACGCATTTTATTATGAGATTAATCAACGGTTCAGGAATCCAGACGTCGATTAGTGTATCTTGGATGAAATCCCATGACAACCTATCATAGGCTTTTTCCAGATCCACCTTTAAAGCCATTATCCCTTTCTGACCTGTTTTCCTTTTCATTGTATAGATAACTTCTTGGGTGATAATGATATTATCCGTAATCAGGTGCCCTGGGACAAAACTGCATTAGGTCGGAGCTACCAGATCATTTAGGTAAAGTTTAAGTCTATTTACAATGATCTTGGTAATGGATTTGTATAGCACCGAACATAAAGAAATTAGCCTAAATTGCGTAATCGATATGGAGGACGGAATCTTAGGTATAAGTACCATTATTGTGCGATTGAGTTCCGATTCTCAAATTTCATGACAAAAAAATTCGTTGAATGAATAAAGGCAAAGAAGGGCCTACAATATCCCATTGGGATTGGTAGAAAAGAGCTGTGAGACCATCGAACCCGGGTGCCCTGTTGGGGGTCATACTGAAGAAAGCTCTCTTGATTTCGTCGGGACTGAGAGGATTGCCTAGATCCTCACAAGCTTGTTGACCAAGGGGAGGGAAGTGACCATGAGTTGCCAGTTTGTGGGATGCTGGTATTTGACCCTGTATAAATTCTCGAGGTAATGCTGCGCTAAACATCTAATGTTTGTTGAATCTGAAATTACATTGCCATTATCATCCTTCAAAAAAATAATCCTCGCTTGTCGTTGTTTGGTCATTGTGATGGCATGATAGTATTTGGTGTTCATGTCTCCCTGCATTAACCATTGACTTATGGATAGTTGAAGCTAGTAGAGTTCTTCTTAAAACAGGACCTGCTCCAATTCTAATCGAAGGAATTCCTCAAGCTCTCGGAGAGAGGTCAAGTCTAAATCATCTAGTCGTTTCTGGATGCCTTCAAGTTTTGCCATGAGTCGCTTCTTTCGATGGAAAATATTGCCAAATGTAGTAGTGTTCCAAACCTGTAATCTTTCCAAGAAACGTTTGATTGCGCCACTTCAATCATGACTTGTTGGGGTCTAATTTTTAGCTACGAATTGGCCAAAGCAATTATGGGTGAGCCAGGCTGACAGAAATCTAAAGGGCCTAATCAACGGAGGAGGTTTCATGCTATTATTAAGAGTAATGAGGATAAGCCCATGATCAGAATTTATGAAGGGTAGGTGGGTGACAATAATGTGGGGGAATGAAGAATGCCAAGTGTTTGAACAGAAGGCACGGTCTAATCTGGCAAGAATTTGGCCTCTTTGCCAAGTGAATCTAGGCCCTGAAAATCCTAGATCCTGAAGATTACAACTATGCACATAGTCTCTGAATTGTGAGTTGACGATAGGATGGAGACGAGACACTCCACGTTTAGCAATGCTCTCCAGTTTAGCATTGAAATCCCCCCAGTAGCTAAGGGTTATCGGTGATCCTGACAATTTTCCTCAGATATTGCCATAAAAATTTTTGTACCGAGTACGTCGGGCTAACATAGATGGCAGTGAAGTCAAAAGACAATTGGTCCTACTCAATATTGACATACACAAATTGGTGATGAGCTAGCAATATTCGGGCCACAATATTAGCTTTCCAAAGAAGCCAGATACCCTCGAAATAGCCTTCAGCTTCCACCCTGAATGAGTGGCCAAAACTCAAACTCCTAATAACCTTTAGCGCTCGGACCCCACTTATACGAGGCTCCACCAAAACGACAAGAATCGGTTTGTGAATGCGAATATAGTTTTTGATAATAGGCTTAAAGGTCTTACCTCCAGCCCCTTAGCAGTTCCAAATTAATATCGACATAACAACGGGTTAGGGAGGAGCAACTATTCGGCAATAGAGTTGACTTCATTATCAATCAGCTCCCGACACTAGATTGCCAAATGATCCTGTGTAGTCTTCTCCATTTGAGTGTCATATTCGATATTTGTTTCATTGACTGGAGTAATATCTTTACCTGGGTCAGGTGGTCGCGAAGGGGGTAACATGTGGTTTTGACTGGTCGAGGACGAGGCTTCATGACGACAGTCTTCATTGGGCTCGGCTTCCATGTCCCAGCAGCCCAAGTTCGCTTGTATAGGCAGCGTGATTGACTGGTCTTGTATTAATACGTCAGCATGAGAGGGGATCGATAGGGCCACATGGTTCGAAAGTGGGCTTTGAGTCACTGGTGAGGTGAGCTGGGCAAGCAACAAGGGAGAGGTCTGCCCAACATGGGCCTTGGTCTAAAGGGGGGGGGGGGGGTGTGCTGGCCAATAGGCAAAGGCTGAGGTGCACCGTGATACGTCGTTTGATGGCTTGGGTTAAAAGATCCCTGGATTGGATTGAACGACGCATGTTTCAGTCGGGGATCTTTAGGCAACGTCTGGTTTTTGGATTTTACCTTACCTTTGTTCTTCGTCATCGTATTGTGGTTTGTGAGGTGGATAGTGTCCTCAGTCGATTGTGAAGTGTCCGTTGCGGAGTCTAATGGCTATATTCCTGTCAAAGTTGTGTAGCGGGAGCCTTGTAGTCCCATGTGGGATGAGGTAGTGTTCCTGTCTTGTTAGTGCGTCGTTGGGATGGACGGTGGTCGACGCGGGCGTCTTTGGACCTGCATCCAAGGCCCGAAATCCAATTGTCTGGTGTCTCCAGAAGGAGCCGTGTCACATCTTTTTGGGTGGGTTGTCACTTTCTGGCCATTGATGGGGGACGCGGTGTCGGTTTGTTAGATTAGGCGTGAGGGACAAGTTAAGACTCCATGTCCGATTAGGTCACAGGAGAAGCATATTTGGAGCAGACCCTCATATGCCACCTTAATGGGTTCCTTGTCCAGCTCGACAATGGATCTGAGCGGTGAGCTGAGGTCGAGGTCGACAGCTACCCATGCAAATTTGCCTCGGTGAGTATGTTGACTGTTGCTATCAAATTTGACTATTCTTCCCACCAAATTACCAAGGGCGGTGAGAATTGACGGGTGGTAACTAGCGACAGAGAGTTCAGAAAAACGTACCCAAGCCACCACGTGATTATCCCAATAGACGGACGAAATTCCAGGTACCAAGGTTGGACTGGGAGGGCATGGCCGACGATGATCGACGGGTCATGTGTGAGAGTTTGAATGTAGTCTTCCTCCTCCATGAAATTTATGAGGTAAAATTCATTGTCTAAATCAACCAATTTTATGGGGCCTTTAGGTTTCCACCTTGTAATTAGTCTGAATTTGAGCATGTTGAAACCTAGCTTTCGACAGAGTAATTTGATCACCACTATGTTTGGTCAGGCTTGGTCTAGTTTCCTTTTGAACGTGTTAGATAGTTCTAGTCCTAGTCCGTATTTGCCTTGGATGATATAAATGTCTCCTTCGGCTATTTCAATTAATTCCTCCTCAGGCCATTCTATGTCCCTTGCTCCTAAGCCAGGGTCGAAGTGGTGTAAGACCACCGCACTGTAGCTAAGTTGATTGTTTTGGGCAAAAGGTGCAGGAAGTGGGGGGTCTTCGTCCCTTTCACGTATACATACTTTCTTCGCAGCATATCCATCAGAACCAGTTGAGTTGAGAGCGTTCTTATTGAGACAGAAGTTTATTCTCACTTTTCTACCCTTATCCTATTTTATTTCGTCACACTTAAAGAAAGACTCGAAACTAAAAGTTACACACTTTCTAAAACATTAAAGCACTTCAATTCGACATTGGTTTCATTCCTTCTTTAGTTTAGGCATTTGGATGGACTCAGGATAGAGATATCTGTGAGCACCTGTACGATCAAGAATTTTGTGTGGAAGATATTTTGTTAGTTGTGTTTTTTAGTTAATTATTCAGTTGTACAGTTAGCAGGTAGCAGTTGTATAGTTAGTACTGTAGGTTATACATGTACAGTGTAAGTAGACAGTTTTAATACTCTTGTATATATACATTACTTTTACACAGAAGATGAATAAGAAAAGTATTATTCAGTCACTTCGTATCTTATTTCCTAAAATTGCACATGGTATCAGAGAAAAATAGGGTTCTCGATTCCAAAGATACGAAAAGGGGATTTCTTGATTTCGAATGAAAGATGGTGGCGATTTCTTGCATCTGAAGGGGTGAAGGTGACGATCTCGAGTTTCCGAGAAAGCGAAGGTGATTTTTGCAGTATTTCCGTTCATTCATGGCTGATCGTACCGAATCTCGTTCTCGACATGGTGTATGCGTAGAGGACGATCCGTATATGTTACAACCGTCTGATCATCCAGGAATGGCGTTGGTGCTTACGCCATTGACTGGGTTGAACTATTTCAACTGGAGTACAGTCATTAAAACTGCTTTTGAAGCTAAAGATAAGCTTTGCTTCATTGACGGCACACTGGAACCACCGACAGATCCACCTCGGTACCGAAAATGGAAGAGAGTTGACTCGATGATTAAGTCTTGGCTTCGCAATTCCATTTCTAAAGATTTGGGTGATAGCTTTGTCTATTCTTCTAGTGCCAAGCATCTGTGGGAAGTGTTGGAGAAACGGTTTGGAGTTAGTAGTACCCCACAAATGTATCAAGTACAGCGAGAGATGTTGTCTACTGAACAAGGTAATAATTCGATAACTCAGTATTTTAGTAAACGCAATCAGTGCTGGGATGAGTTCGATAGACTCATGCCTTTACCTGGGTGTGGGTGTACTGGTTGTTCTTGTTGTGAGAAAATGACTGAGAAGCTTAAGGAGAGGGCGGATGCATCCAAGTTGCTCCAATTTCTGATGGGCTTGAACAAGTCCTTTGATAATGTTCGAAGTCAAATCTTAAATATGGATCCAGCACCAGATATTGACCGTGCTTATAGTATGGTCTTGCGGGTGGAAAGTCAGAGAGCAGTGAACATGACTTTTTCTACTGAAAATCCAGATATTGCTTTGTGTGTTAAGGCTTCTGGCTCCAACAAAGGGGATGATAAAGCTGGTAACAAGAAGAAGGATTCTGGAAAGAAATCTGATAAGCAATGTGATCATTGTCACAGTATGGGACATACCAGGGAAACTTGTTTTAAGCTTCATGGATATCCTGAATGGTATGAAGAATTGAAGAAGAAGAAGGGTTCTAGTTTTAAGAAGGCAAATGCTAACATGGTTGCTGAAATGGCTGAGACACCTTTTGATGCACAATCTTCTTCTGAAGGTAAAGACCTCGGTCAGTTGATGGTGCAAATGCAAATTATGCAGCAGGAATTGGCTTAAACTTGTCAGTGGGAAGATGCCAATGACTGGAGGTGCAGGAAAGGAGTTTTCAAATTTTGTTTTTGCAGGTAATGCTGATTATACAAACACATCACTATATGCATTAAGCATTTTTGGCAGCAACATTTGGATCATTGATACAGGGGCATCTAATCACATGTGCTGTGATGATGAAATTATGAAACACCATAGACCACTTAAACATAATGTGCCAGTGCAGTTGCCTGATTCTAGCACTCAGATAGCTACTCATGCTAGTTGTGTTGAATTACATCCTAACCTCATTCTAAACCATGTCTTATACCTTCCTACTTTTAAGTTCAACTTACTATCAGTTCAGAAACTTGCTGATAGTGCTGATGCTTATTTCACTTTCTTTCCTTCCTACTGTCTCATACAGGACCTGAAGAGTAATAAACTCATTGCTGTGGGAGCTGTAGTGGGAACATTATATTTTCTCACATCCAAATCTTTTGATTCTACTGTAATCCGTAGCTATCTGAATCTTTGTGAAAATCATAAACCCGTAAGTAGAATTGACAGTACACTATTGTCTAGCCTTGTATTCTCTAATTCTTGTACTACTTCTTCTCCAATAAATATCAATGCTGAACTTTGGAATTCAAGACTTGGGAATGCTTCTTTAAAGGTGTTACAACATATAGACTGTCTTGATATCAAAGACTTGAAGGATCCATGTAATGTTTGTCATTTGGCAAAACAACATCGTTTACCCTTCTCAGTAGCTGAAGGGAGTGCCACCCACGTACTGGAGCTTCTGCATGTTGATCTCTGAGGTCCATACAAACAGGCAAGCTTTACTTCTTGTCATTATGTTCTGACAATTGTTGATGACTTTAGCAGGGCGACTTGGACTGTTTTGTTGAAGTACAAATCTCAAGCACCTGATGCCCTGTTCGGTTTTATTAATATGGTAGAGAATCAGTTTGATCACAAGGTAAAGAAGGTGTGATCTGACAATGGGACTGAGTTTGTTAATTACCATTGCCAAGCTTTCTTTGTTGACAAGGGAATTCTTCATCAGAGAACATGTTCTTATACTCCTCAGCAAAATGGAGTGGTGGAGCGAAAGCACAAGCATTTACTGCAAGTTGCTAGAGCACTAATGTTTCAGGAACATATGCCTAAATGTTTTTAGGGGGAAGCAATCTTGACTGCTACTTACATTATTAATCGCTTACCCTCATCTGTTCTTAATTGGAAGACTCCTTTTGAAATGTTATTTCACAGATTACCAGATTATGGGCGGTTGAAGGCCTTTGGTTGCCTTTGTTATGCCACGAATACCACTCCAAGGAAAGGTAAATTTGAGGCACGAGCACAGAGATGTATTATGGTGGGTTATGCTTCTGGTCAGAAAGCCTATAAAGTTTATGATTTGGATGCTCATTTGATGTTTAGTTCACGGGATGTGATATTCTATGAGAAGGTGTTTCCTTTTGCTGCACCTGACAAGCATAATAATCATATTTCTACCATTTTAGATTTAATAAATTTACCGGATCCTGCTCCTGTTGTGTTAGAGGCACATCCCTCTGCTGACTCTGTTGATCCTTCTGCTAACTCTGATGATCCTTCTGATGATTCTGTTGATTATGCCGAAGTTGATGACAATAACATTGTTCCTGCAGTGTCTGCTGATGTAGTGGGCGGACATGGTATGGTTGGAGATATGGCAGAAGATGTGCATACTGATTTTATACCTGCTCAACAGCTTCGCATGAGTTCAAGGCAGAAGAGATCACCCATTTGGATGAAGGATTATGTTAGTTGTACTATTTCTGATGCAGGTTTTGAAGTTGCTCCAAGTTATGCAGCTTTTATGGCAAATATTACCAAGAGTGTGGAACCGCAACCTTTCAGCCAGGCAGTCCAATACACAGAGTGGGTGGAGGCTATGAATAAGGAGTTGTTAGCTCTTGAACAAAACCAGACTTGGGAGATAACTACCCTTCCACCTGGCAAGAAAGCCATCGGCTCCAAGTGGGTGTACAAGGTTAAATATAATTCTGATGGAATTGTGAAACGGTATAAGGCTCGGTTGGTGGCAAAGGGGTATAATCAGACTGCTGGAGTTGATTTCTTTGATAGGTTTTCCCCAGTTGCTAAGTTAGTCACAGTGAGAACATTTATAGTCTTAGCCACTAAACAAAACTGGTTTGTTCATCAGCTAGATATTAACAATGCATTCTTGCATGGTTATCTCAAAGAAGAAGTTTATTTGATTCCACCAGAAGGTTATACAAAGGCTGGTCAAGGACAAGTTTGTAGATTGAAGAAGTCTTTATATGGATTGAAGCAGGCCTCTAGAGAGTGGAACTCAGAATTTACTACACAGGTTTTTCATTATGGTTTTTCTAAATCTATGAATGATCATTGCTTGTTTACTAAAGTCACTAAAGGTGGCTTTATGGCTCTTTTGGTTTATGTTGATGATGTGTTAATTGGTGGTACTTGTGAGGAAGATATAATTGCTGTTAAACATTTTTTGCACTCACTCTTTACTATTAAAGATCTGGGAAGTGCTAAGTATTTTCTAGGTATTGAAATTACTAGAACTCCTAAAGGTACTTTCATTTCTCAAAGGAAGTACTTGCAGGATATTTTGGCTGATTGCGGTGTTGTTAATTCTATTGCTGCCCCTACTCCATTACCTCGCAATCACAAGTTTGATGAGACCAGTGCATTGTTTCCGGATGCTGACAAGTATAGAAGGTTGGTTGGGAGGTTATTATACCTGAATATGACCAGGCCAGATATCATTTTTAGTGTGCAACAACTTAGCCAATTTGTGGCCTCTCCTACACATGCTCATTGGGAGGGAGCTTTACATGTGTTGCGGTTTCTTGCTGGAACTAAGGATAGAGGTTTGTTTTACAATAATGATTGTTGTTTGCAAATGACTGCCTATTGTGATAGTGATTGGGCATCTTGTCCAATTTCTAGGAAATCCATAAGTGGCTATTGTGTGTTTTTGGGGGATTCTTTGATCAGTTGGAAAAGTAAGAAGCAAAATACTATTTCTAGGTCTAGTTGTGAGGCTGAGTATAGGAGTATGGGTACTACTGTATGTGAGCTTCAGTGGTTGGTATATTTGCTCAAAGATTTCAGGATTTCTGTTTCTTTGCCGATTGATCTTTGGTGTGATAATCAGTCAGCTCTTCATATCACAGCTAATCCAGTGTTTCATGAGCAGACTAAACATCTTGAAATTGATTGTCATATTGTGCGCCAGAAGTTCAAAGAAGGTTTTATCACTCCTCGTTATGTTTCAACGCATGGTCAAGTTGCTGATATTTTTACTAAATCATTGGCAGCTCCTCAGTTCACTCAATTTACTGTCAAGTTGGGTTTGATTCCTCATCCATCTCCAACTTGAGGGGGGTGTGTGGAAGATATTTTGTTAGTTGTATTTTTTAGTTAATTATACAGTTGTATAGTTAGTACTGTAGTTTGTACATGTACAGTGTAAGTAGATAGTTTTAATAGTCTTGTATATATACATTACATTTACAACAGAAGCTGAATAAGAATCGTATTATTCAGTCACTTCGTATCTTATTTCCTAAATTGCACAGAAGTTGCTTATGTGTTTTGTTTCTGTCTCCGAGACAAGAAATCTTGTACTACAGTTTTGAAAGGAACAAAACATTTCTGTCCTTGTGCTATGAAATCAGAACAAAAATAGATAGGAATAACAAGCAAACACTACCGAACACAAGATTTTTATGTCCCTGTCATCTGTCTCTACCAATAGAGATATAAGTTGAACGCAAACACTTAGTAAGGTGGCAATGGCATGAAATCGTGAGTCTTTTGATGTTAAATATGTTATCCATGCCATTCCCACCTTAAAGTGTTTTTTTTTCTCCTCAATAAAAACTAGAGGTGGCATTTTGGTCCCAAAACAGTCGACATAAGGTTAAGGAATGAAATTTGAGTTAATTGGAGTTCGAGCTATTTAAATCATTCGTACCAAATTTAATTCAAAATTTGAAAATAGTTCTAAATATAGGACCTTTTGTTTCTCTTTTTATTTTTAATTTTCTATTTTTTAAAGTTTACTAAAAAGGTTTATTTATTTGAGTTTTTTTTTCTAATTTGAGTTTTTGTTTCTTCTAGTTTTTAAAAATTATAAAAACAGAAAAATTGATTTTTATTTTCTGTTTTTCATAAAATGATTTACTATAAACTAAATATATATTATATATTTTTTAATTTTTAATAAGAATTATGAATAATTTAATTCTCCTTAATAATTTTATTTAATTTTGTAATTAAATTAAATTAAATTAAATAAATTATTAATAAATATAATTAAATTTAAATATCTTCAAAATATATACGTTTCAAATAAATTTTTATTTAATAATTAAGATATATTTAAAAATAAATATTAATTTGTAAATAAAAAGTTAAATTTTAAATTATTCATTTTAATAAAATAAAATAATTTTATCAATCATTTGTTATTAAATATTAAATAAGAGATTAAAATAAATTTATTCAATTAAAATAATTATCTTTAAGATTTATCCAATATTTAATTATTATACATTTATTTGTTTGTTGCAATCGAACCCATAAATATATTAGGCTCGTTGCATTAAAATTATGTAACTAAAAATAATTTGGTTATGATAAAAATTTAAAAAATATATTTTAACAATTTACATGTTAAAAAAGAAATTAACTTTATAATTAATTAAACTTTTTACAAAATTAAGGATCGCATTTTATGAAATGAATTTGTCCAAAAAAACTTATTTATAGTAATGTAACCCAAATTACATTCTTAATTCGCATAATTAACCAAGAGTTAATACATATCCAAAAACATTTATTTATTATTTAAATTCATGAATCCCATCTTTTAAAGTTTTCACAAAAATTCAAATATCTTTAAAATATTCAATTGACCTTAAAGTTAATAGTTATTTTGCATATAATATTATCATAATTGTAAGAATTTGCGCTTATGCACAAAATTTGAAAAGATCTAATATCACGCAATCTTATTCTTAACTAGTTAAGAGATTATTTTTAAAACATATAACAATATCATAATTAATATAACCATACGTTAAGATTTCTGATATATATAAAAAAAGAGTTTATTAAAACGTTAAAAAATTTGAAAATTATTATTAAAATTCATATAAATAAAATTCCGTTCATAAAAATATGGAGACATAATTTATATATCGGGTTTTTATTATTTATACAAATATGATAATTCCATTTCAGAATCAGATCTCCTATGTTTCTATTACATTTCAGCAATGTTGAAACATGTAATTGATGTGTCCCATATCAGCTACGTGCCTAATTGTCTGTCAAGCCTTCTTTTTCCTATTCCAAGCCGTTTAAAGTTAAAGTGTCTTAATTGCTTATTGATCTGTTGTCTATGCAGCTGGTTCAGGAATCAGGAGTCCTTTCTGAT